>JAOWBH010132685.1:0-16609 GCA_028566215.1 Silene coronaria | reverse complement strand
GAAACAAAAGCTGTATTAGTAGCGTAATCCATGCCATTCGAATGGAATCTGTAAATCTTTCCTGGGAAATAAAACATAAAGAAAGATGAGCAAATCATTTTTAGAAATTCTGCAGTAATAAAGCTTGGGTTGATACTGTAACTTACAGTTCCTTCTTTGTATGGCACTTCTCCAAGGATTGCAGCTAATAATGTTGACTTGCCTGAGCTAACTTCTCCACATATTGCTATCTTTGCGCCTGGCTGAACTTCTAGCGATATGTTTGTCAGTGTTGGCTTTGATTGATTCATTTCCCAGGAAAGATTTACAGATTCCATTCGAATGGCATGGATTACGCTACTAATACAGCTTTTGTTTCTGTGATCAAGCTCTGACTCCTCAAGAAACCTGGCAATTCTAGTAAAAGCAACTGTTGCATGGATCACTGCATTAATGAGATCTGAAACGGCTACTATAGGCTCTTGCAACATGCGCAATGTCGCAAGAAAAGTGAAAACAGTACTGGCATTAAGAGGAACTCCAAGGAAATAACAAGCCGCAAATGTAGCACCAGAAATCGGTATAGGAGAGGCCCAAAATACACAACTGCTGCCCACTGATCCCAAATGCACTCTTAGTAACCACTTATACTCCTTTTCTCTCAATCCTTCTATCGTTTTTTTGAAGTGAGTCTCCCAGGCATAAAACTTGAGTACTTTCATGTTCACCAGAGCCTCAGAACAGACTTTCAGGCGCTCATCTTGTGCATTCATCAGCATAGTCTGGAACCTGTGCTGTAATTTCGCCAGGGGAATGTTACAAAGCACAGTTAAAATAAGGACTACTAATGATGCAATTGTTGCTAGTCCCACAAAATGGATCAGAATTGTCAATGCAATGCAAATCTGGAGGGTGGTAGTCCAAAGCTGGTGAAACCAGAAAGGGAATTCACCAATTCTGTGAGCATCAACAGTGACATAACTCATTATCTCGCCTCCTGAATGGTTTTTCCTAGCATCACTTGATAATCTTAGTTGCTTTTTGTAAATTAATGCTGTTAGTAAAGATCTCACTTTGACACCTATTACTCTGCTGCGGAAGTACCACTGTCTTCGTGACAGAGATTCCAAGATCTTCAGAAATAAGAGTGAAACTGCCAAAACACAACCTTCGTACTGGAAAGCTTCTTTGCCTGCAGAAACCTTAATGAAGGAATTAAGTAATAAAGGTCCAGCAGATAGAGTGAGGATACTAATTAGGGCAAAGAACCCTGAAATTAGAGCCTCTCTTCGATTGCAAGCAATGATTGTCCAAAGAAGTGAAGATTGTAATGATCTTTCTTGATCTTTCTGTTTGATAAATTGCTCCATAAATTCCACGTAACAGGATTCTGCTCCATCAGATTCGTGTAATTTGGGCAAGTCTTCGTCTGAAAGAGTCTTCTTCTTTCCCAATATCATCAAAGGGTTCAACCACCAGAAAGATACCTTACTGAACCAACCAGCGTTGGAATATCCATTCGATTCAGATTCAACTTTTATGATGCTGTCATCCTCGCCATTAAGAGCCGTGTACAGTGTACTTCCATTAGCAATCTCGTAAATTGCTTCATCTTTGTATTCCTTGTAAATACTCAACAAGAGCAAACATGCCCCTAGGAAAGACAGAATATCCAGACTAACCTTAAGTGTCACTGTTCGATTGTTAACTATGGAAGCCAGCGCGAAAAAGGATAGAATTCCAGTAGATAGGAAAGTGAAAGTAGACAGAATTCTTAAGCAAATTTTTGAGAAATGTGTTTTTCTAAGACTTGATGTTAAAACCACCAACAGCCATACGAGTCCTTGAAACAGAAGTAGAACCCACCAATGAATTGGCCAAAAAGAATGGTCGATCCTTAAATTCTCTTCGAAAAACCAAATTCCTAAGCCTATGTAAACCAATCCCAAAATACCATTATACACAGCTGAACATATTTGTAAAGTGGACACATGTGTAGTAACTTTCTTAGAGAACGTTCTGCAAATCATGCAACATAAAACCGATGCCAGAAGTAATACATTAAATACTATTGTTACGATATGGTTGGCACATGAATTGGGATGACTGACCGATAGAAACCCGAGAGTGCAGGCCTCATTTGAGCATTCAGATTTCCTACAGAACAAACTCCAAAGATCATCCATCACCAGTATTCAGCTCAGTGCCCTTCTGCAAATCCTGCATGAACATATACGTAAATTCACAAGTCAAACAACGAAATTGTGAATCTTATAATTATCATCTGAATATGTAAGAGCATTAAGAGGAAAACCTTATTGTTGAATCTTGTGTGATTTGTGGAGCCAAATGTTGAATGAAGCTGAGAATGTAACAAAAACTTCTGCATTTTATAGTTTTATACTATTCAGCCATAGATTATAATAATTGATCACAAATCACGTTAAGTGTAATGTATTATTGCTATCTCATATGAAGTCTATGGAAATTTAAAATAACAATTTAATAACAGCTAGCTGCTAACCTTTTTACAGTACTGTATAAAAGTACCCATCTATCCCAATACCCTGAAATGGTCAAACCTTGCCTTTTTTTTGTATGAGCGCAGTATATCGCGGGTAAGAATCGAATCCCCAATCTAGATGCTTCTTAAAAATATACTTCCTCTTTTTCACTATAATTTTCTTGTTTTTCAAAGTTCTCCTCACATATTCCGAAAAGTAAGACAAAGTCATGGAAGAGCGAGTAGTGAATACTACCTCCGTCTCGGTCATTTGTTTACCTTTGATTTTTAGTGAAAGACCAAGGAGAAGGGAGGGAGTATATAGTTGTTGGATGACAAGTGGATCAAGACGAGATGGATGATCAAATAACTCATGAAAAACATCCCCAAATTAGGTAAACAAATAAGTGAGACACCCAATAACGGACGGGGTGTTGACTAAAAAAACCAGTCAATATGATTATCCAGGTTTTAAAATTAGAGAATATGAACAGAATGTTAAATGATTGTGACAGTGACAGTGACAGTGACAGTGACAGTGACTAGTGATGATAATGAAGATCCCAAGAAAATCAACCCTTGTTGCTTTTGCTCCTAGTTTTTTAAAATTTGATGATGCTTCCTCCCACAATCCTTATAATTAAGAATACATGTTTCTGGAAGAATTAAGACATCTATGATCTAAGATTAAATGCACCCATGTGAGTTAGAAACTGTGACATCAATGATAAATCTATATTAGTAACAAAATCTATAACATTCATGTTCATGTTCAGAATCAATAAGTATATTATCTTATTTAAAAAAATGAACAAATCTCTTGAAATTAAGGGAGTGCAGTTCAATGCTCTCAACCACGGTTTGTCGTCGATACGAGCTTAGATCAATGTACTATAGAGAAGGATCCAAATAGTAAATAAACTGAAAGGCGGGGGATGCTAATCATTTTGTTATTTCATGGCACCCTGAACGTCTTAGTTCAATGAGAGGCCGAGGTGTGGATATGTGCCGATATTCAGTATAGTGAATGAGGAGGGGAAGTTGAACTGCTAACTATTGTCTACGACATCTTCATCTTCATCAACTAGCTAAGACTTGATTTTCAACCGTCTCCTAATGCCATCTAAACAACTCTTATTTGAACCCATTGCAAGATCACTTTTTTAAGTATAAATTCTTCAGTATGTAATCACACTCAGTCACTCACTGATCTTACATACAACAATTTTTTCTTAGGGCTTTTTTAAAGAAAAGCTAAACAAAATCGTAAGCACTTTACATGAGTAAAATCTGCAGTAAAACCAAAGTTGTATTGTGGGAATAAATTTTGTCATATTTACACAAACTATCTAAGAAAATACATCTTTCATGGGATGTATTAATTGAAAGATATTAGCATGTAATCCTGGATGTCTCTAGTTATGGAGTCATATTGCCAGTAAAAATTTCCATCACAGTTCTTAAGCTACACTGTTATCCGGGACTGTGATTTTCGTCTCGAAAACTTGTAGTTCACTGGCACTTTCTTCAATGCAGCTCTGCAGAATTGATGTGAGACCAATATTCATTAACAAGTTTGCCGAATAGAGAACCTTCCTTGTTTATCAGCTTCATTGGCTCATCAAACTCCGCCAGTTTCCCTGCAGCAAAATTCATGCATTATTGAATAAGACAACTACTAGACTTTGCTTCTGAATTACGCACTTTCTGTCGCACAATGAACCTTTCTAGACGAGATCTTAGCCTAAAGCTTGTTCTCTGAATTCACTTCTTGCTACAGACTTTCTGCCCATGACCTCCTCATTCTGTTTGGTAAAGTACTGTAGTAGTGTAGTGTTAAATTGATGGGGCATACAGAAGGTATTTGGTAACTCACCATCACTCATGGTAAGAACCTTTGTGCTATCCATGACAGTCGGAATTCTGTGGGCAACAGTGATCACAGTGCAGTCACAAAATTCTGTCCGAATCGTTTTCTGAAGGATCATATCAGTTGCATTATCAATGGATGCAGTAGCTTCATCAAGCACCAGTATTCTGCTTCTCCTCAGCAAAGCACGGCCTAGACAAAATAGTTGTCTTTGTCCCATGCTCCAATTTGATCCATCCTCCAAAACTGACATGAAGTTTATTTCAATATATACTCATTTTTGGGATATGTTCTTTGTGTTATCTATAATAAACTAGAGTGTTGTCATTTGCGACACCATGGTTTTTGAACAAATGCATGGAAATAGAAATATAGAAAGATTGGAGGGGATATTATTTTAAATTGGTACCTATCGTATAATGCGAGTAAAGTATCGTCAAATTTGACATTATTTGGAAAAATGGGGACTATATAAATGCGAGTAAAAGTCAAAATCAGAGGATTTACCTGTAGAATCCAACCCCTGAGATTTCTCTTGCACTGATTCTTTCAGCTGACATTTGCCAAGAACCTTACAAGGGCAAAATATAAACATCAGTTCTTCTCAGATTGCTTCATTTTATGAGGAATTTTTGAATTCTAATGATTATTACTGGATAAACTGATACCTCCCAGATTTCTTCATCAGTGTGTTGATGTAGCGGATCCAAGTTAAATCTAACAGTGCCATTGAAGAGTGTAGGATCTTGAGGGATGATACCAAAGCGTGACCTTAGGTCACGAAGCCCTATTCGGCTAATATCAATCCCATCGACAATTATTTTTCCCTGAGTGGGTTCCACTAAACGAAACAAGGCACCTATTAAGGTAGTCTTCCCGCTACCAGTCCTACCTACAATGCCTATTCTGTCTCCACCTTCAAACGTGCAACTGATTCCTCGAAGAACCAGTGGCGCACCTTCTCTATATCTCATCTGTACCATACATCAGAAATCTTAGTATCAAACCTTCTACATCAATAAAAAAGTAGTGATTCATGTCGTTCAGTTGCTCAAAGTCATACCTGCAGATCACATATCTCGACTTTGCCGATAACTGGCCAGTTCTTTGGAGGCCTGCTATCTTCAATGACTTCAGGAGCTTCACTAGGCAAATGCATGTACTGATTTAGCCTCTCAACGGAAACTATACTATTAGCCAAAGTACATTGGTATTGGATTGCAAAAACCATGGTGGTGTTTAATGAAAGGCCATATGTAAAAGCCATCCCAACAAATCCTGCATTATTGCTAGTATAAGAGTTATGGCTGGAGGAAAATTTGCAGACCAAAAAGCCGTGTGTGGGATTTACCAGATCGAATAGTCGAAGGAGGCAGCAAAACCATGGTCAGGGCAACTGACGAAAGTACAATAGCATTTAGGGTCTCCACCCTTTGAATAAGCCATTCACTAGCGGCAAAACTGTGCAAGAAAGGGCTTGAATTTCGGTCTACGAGATTTAGATTCTTGGCAAAGAAACGATCTTCCTCCTCGAAAGCTCTTATAGTCATGGCCCCAGTTATAGATTCTGCCAAATGGTTCACAACTTGGGACTTTGTTGTACCCTGGATTCTCATAAGTTCCTTTCCAGTTGCTAGGTAGTATCTCTGTTCACAAGGTTGCCAAACTGATTATTTTTGTGACATCAAAAAGGAAATTTTTTGATGAAAGTAGGCAGTCACCTGAAGCCGTATTATCATGTAAATGACAGGTATATAGACAAACAAAACTTGCGGAGTAATGGAAGCCAATAGGCCTAGATCTGAATATGCAACAATAGTAGGCGAAATGACACCTAGAATGTTATAACAGACATCAAGATCGATAATGTTCATATCAGAAGTGACCTGCAGAGTACAGGGAATACCATTATGATCAAAAATCAGACCTCCACATATTGTAAATGAGAGTTGTGGAACTTATACTCACCCGACTTAAAATCCTTCCAAGAGGCGTGGAGTCATAGAAAGATAGCGGAGCTCGAAAAAGAGAGTTCACTAGCTCAGAAAATAAAGATTTTGATGATTTCATCCCAATTATAACCAAAACAAGAGATCTGAAGATGACAAATAATATAGAGCAGATTCCTATACCGAGGTAAACCACAATCAGTTTTGGTGGACTAATAGAAGGATTATCAACATTTGAGGCCATCCAGTAGTTCTGTGCTATTTGACCCATGACAAAAATTAGTTGAAAGATGACAACACATAGTAGGTACTGATAACTTTTGCCATTTCTCAGATACGTCCTGTATGACTTAAAACCAGTGTCCCCCACGTTCCTTTCTTCTTGTTTGATCAACTGGTCTCCGTTAGATGCTTCAGGAGCATAAGAGTTAGGCTTTTCATCAGGATAGGTTTCTCTTTCAAACGTGCCAACCTCAGCTAGACTTTCAGTACCTGCAGTCTTTTTGTGTGCGTTTACAAGGTCTGAAAATTCTGATCTTGAAGCTAGTAACTCCGTATAATGTCCTGCTTGCAGGATACCGCCGTCTGACAATAGCTACACGCAAACATAATTGATCTTGATCATTTAATTACTGGTATTGACTGAATCTGAAAAGTTCCTATGGTTGGGAAATATCAACTAGAAATTTAAGAACCTTACCAGACAAGATTGAAATGCAGGAAGAAAGTCAACTTGGTGAGTGACAAGTAATACAGTCTTTTCAGATAGAGCTTCCATGACATATTCCTGCAACCATTGTTAAATTAAACATTCAGGAATGTATTTTTACTTGGCAATGAAGAACTGAAGATTTGAATAGTTATTACTTTGAATAGATTAGTTGCAGTCTGTGCATCTACAGCGCTGAACGGATCATCCAGAAGATATATATCAGCATCTCTGTACAGTGCTCGAGCTAGTTGAATTCGTTGCTTCTGGCCCCCGCTCAGATTAACCCCTCTCTCCCCTATCTCAGTCATGTCACCGTAAGGGAGAAGCTCGAGGTCCTTTACCAGTGAACATCTCTGAAGTGTATCTTGGTACCTAAGCTCATCCATTGCACAACCAAAAAGTATATTCTCACGTATTGTCCCTGACTGGATCCAAGCTGTCTGAGAAACATAAGCTATTCTCCCATTAACCTCAACCTGTAAAAGAAAACAAATAGAAAGATGAACAAGGGTTTTGCAGAAAATCTGCCGTAAATATAATCAATACCAGGTAAACCAACCGAGTTAAATGCACATTATTTCAAGAATTTGGGTTGATGAAACTTACTGTTCCCTCTTTGTATGGCACTTCACCAAGGATTGCTGCTAATAGAGTGGACTTGCCGGAGCTAACTTCTCCACATATTGCTATCTTCTCCCCTCGTTGAACTTCTAGACACATGTTTTTCAGTGTTGGCTTTGATTGATTCATTTCCCAGGAAAAATTCACGGATTCCATTCGAATGGCATGGTTTATGCTACTAACATTCCTTCTATATCTGCGATCAAGTTCTGACTCTTCCAGAAACCCGACAATTCTAGTAAAAGCAACCGTTGCTTGAATCACTACATTAATGACATCTGAAATAGCGACTATGGGATCTTGCAACAGGCGCAATGTTGCAGCAAAGGTGAATACATTACTTGCATATAGAGGTACTCCGAGGAAATAACAAGCTGCAAATGTAGCACCAGAAATCGGTATAGGAGCTGTCCAAAAGAGGATACTGTAGCAAACTAATCCCAAATGCATTCTTAGTAACCACTTATACTCCTTGTTCCTCAAACCTTCAATCGTGTTCTTGAAGTGAGTCTCCCATGCATAAAATTTGAGTATCTTCATGTTCACCAGGGCTTCAGAACAAGCTTTCAGTCGCTCATCTTGTGCAACCATCAGCTTAGTCTGGAACTTGTGCTGTAATTTCGCCAGGGGAATGTTACAAAGCACTGTTAAGATAAGGACTACTAGCGATGCAATTGTTGCAAGTCCCACGAAATGTATCAGAATTGCGATTGCAATGCAAATTTGGAGGGCTGTGGTCCAAATCTGGTGAAACCAGAAAGGTAATTCACCAATTCTGTGAGCATCAACAGTGACATAACTCATTATCTCGCCTCCTGAATGGGTTTTCCTAGCTTCACTAGATAGTCTTAGTTGCTTCTTGTAAATCAATGCTGTAAGTAAAGACCTTACTTTAACTCCTATTACTCTACAGCGGAAGTGCCACTGTCTTTGTGACAAAGATTCAAAGATCTTCAGAAAGAGGAGTGAAATAGCCAACACATAACCTTCGTACCTGAAAGCTTCGTTGCCCATGGAAACCTTAATGAAGGAATTAATTAGTAGAGGTCCTACAGATAGAGTGAGTATACTAATTAGGGCAAAGAACCCCGAAATCAGAATCTCTCGCTTATTGCAAGCAATGATTGACCAAAGAAGTGCAGATTGTAATGATGTTTCTTGATCTTTCTCTTTGATGAGTTGGTCCATAAATTGTATGTAACAGGATTCCGCTCCATCAGATTTGTGTAATTTTGGCATGTCCTCGTCCGAAAGAGTCTTCTTCTTACCCAATACTATCAAAGGGTTCAACCACCAGAAGGATATCTTACTGAACACACCAGCTTTGGAAAATGGAATAAATTGGACATCAGAATCAACTTTGATGATGCCGTCATCCTCACCATTTAGAGCAGTGTAAAGGGTACTTCTAGTGTCAGTTTCATAACTTGTTTGATCTTTGTACCCCTTGTAAGTACTCAACAACAGCAAACCTGCTCCTAAGAAAGACAGAATATCTAGGGTAACCTTAAGTGTCAGTGTTCGATGGTTGACTGTGTAAGCCAGTGTGAAAAAGGATAGAATTCCAGTAGACAGGAAAGTGAAGCTAGACAAAATTCTGAAGGAAATTTTTGAGAAATGTGTTTCTCTAAGGCTTGATGTTAAAACCACCAACAGCCATATGAGTCCTTGAAACAGAAGTGAAACCCACCAATGAATTGGCGAAAAAGAATGGTCAATCCTCAACTTCTCTTCGAAAAACCAAATTCCTAAGCCTATGTAAACAAATCCCAAAATACCATTATACACAGCTGAGCATATTTGCAAAGCAGACATGCATGGATTAACTTTCTTAGAGAAAGTTCCGCAAATCATGCAACATAAAACCAATGCCAGAAGCAATACATCAAATGCTACTGTTACAATATGGTTGACACATGAATCGGGATCACTGACCGATAAAAAGCCGATAGTGCAGGTCTCATTTGAGCATTCAGAGTTTCCACAGAACAGACTCCACAGATCATCCATTACCTGTATTCAGCTCAGCACCCTTCTGGAAATCCTGCATGAACATATACAAAAATTCACAGTTAAAAACTTCGTCATCATCTGAATATGTAAGAACATTTAGAGGAAAACCTTATTGCTGAATTCTGTGTGATTTGTGGAGCCAAATGCTATCAAAGAGATGCTGAATGAAGGTTGAAAGTGTAAGAGAAGCTTCAGCATCTTATATGTGTATACTATTCAGTCATATAATATAATTAATTGATCACAAATCACATTAAATGTAATGTATTATTGCTATCACATATGGAATTCCAAGGAAATCTAAAATAACAATATAATAAGAGCAGCATTTTCAGAGTGTGAATCTGGGAAATAAGTTTTCTGTTTTTGTTACACCTTAGCATAATATCCTCATAAAAAGATTTCCCACTACCTCCCCGAAATGGTCAAACCTCGCCTCCTCTCCACAATAATTTTCTTATTTTTCAAAATTCTCCCCACATATTCCGAAAAGTAAGGTGAAAAACGTGGATAGTTCGAGTAGCGATTATTAAGGAATTTGAACAGAGTGTTAAATGATAAAGACTACTGATGATATGATGTTCCGGAGTCAACACATGTTCGAGGATGTTTCCTTATAATTAAGGACACTGAGCTTCAAAAAACATGTTTCTGGAAGAACTAAGACAGCTATTACATTAACATACTCAATCCATATTATCAATCTGTAAGGTTAAATGCACCCATGTCAGTCAGAAACTGTGGCATCAATGTAATTATATATGAGCAAAATAATTAAGTATTTTATTAAAAAATGAACAAATCTCTTAAAATTAAGCAAGTACAGACCAAAGCGATAGCCAACATTGAGTTTAGTGGTTAAAACTTTGATGAAATTCACACTAAAACTTTGGTGAAATTCACAACGGTCTCATGTTCAAGCTTCCCCAAGAACAATTTTGTGGAGTGTTTATGGCCCGAGGCTATGCCTTCTAGATAGCCCAAGCCCAAACCACGGGCTGATAGTGGGTGGGCTGAGGCGGGCTGGGCTGGGCTGGGGGATTGGTGGACGTGAACCAGCCCGGTTGGGCAAAAATGGTAGTGGGCCATGCGGGTTGGCCAGTGTGGGCTGGGAATTAGTGAGCCCTAGCCCAACAAGGAGTGATGGTATGAGCATGCGATGGGTCAGCGAGCTGGGGCAAGTGGGCCTGGTTAGCGAGCCAGACTAGTGTGGGCTGGGATGGCCCGCACATATGTCTATCTCTACTCTCGGTGGCTTACCTGGTATACGTGGTTTGCAAGGTATCATGTGTACCGTGGGGGTTTAACCATTGCGCACCAAGCATAGCGACTGCGGGTTCCTTGGTTACCCAAAAAAAAAACTCGCAAAGAAAAGGCACCATGAACCCCCATGCTGTACGAGAGGAGTGAATATGTGACCGATATCCTTTAAACAAGTTCACAGCAGAACTTCCGACTTCACTACCTTAATGGTTTATTAGATTTCAGCGATTTTCCTGCAAGGTTGATCATGATTCAATCTCCTGCATTTAAGTTGAACTCAATTGATCAATTCAGGGGAATCTTGAGGGTAGCCTGGATGCCCAAATGTTTCCAAAAAAGGGAAATAATACTAGATACACGGCATACACCCGTCTCAGTGGCTGAGATTCTTTGTTTTTTTGGTGTTGAAAGAGCCACAAGGAAAATACTCCATACAACACAATATACTGTGGAAGGGGAAGTTGGACCCGTGGCCCGTTTACGTTGAGATTCAGCTTATGAATTATCAGCTGTTTCCGAAAGTTCATCTAGACAACTCTATGGCTGGTACTAAACCCATTGCAAGTGTAGATTCTTTAATATGTAAACACACTCACCGATCTTACAAACAACGAATTCCTGTTCGGGGCTTTTTCCCCTGTGAATTTCGCCTCCGTTGAAAAGTAAAAATGAGCTAATACGAAGTCGTACTATTACCACATGCACTTAACATGCAGTAAAACCAAAATTGTTTAGTGGGAATAAATTTTGTCAAAATGCTTGAAGGTGAATTTTCTCTAGATTCTGACTGCAATTAACAAATGTGCAGTATTATTATTATTTCATTTATCAATCATTTCATCATCTCCCATGTATGAATTGAACATATTTGATCTTGGCCGCCATCAGATATGGAGTAATATTGACTGTAAATTTCCCATCAGCTATCACAGTTCTTTAGCTACACTATTATCTGAGCCGGGATCGCGATTATTCAATGCAGCTCTGCAAAATTGATGTGAGACCAATATTCATTAACAAGTTAGCCAAATAGGGAACCTTCTTTGTTCATTAGCTTCACCGGCTCATCATACTCCACCAGTTTTCCTGCAGCAAAATCGGCATGCATTATTGAAAAGATTATGTCATTTTGGTGCAACTCTTATGTTTAGACTTCACTGTAGTGTTAAATTGACAAGACATACAGAAATGTTTAATAACTCACCGTCAGTTATGGCGAGAACCTTTGTGCAATCCATGACAGTCGGAATCCTGTGGGCAACAGTGATGACTGTGCAGTCACAAAATTCTGCCCGAATCGTTTTCTGAAGTATCATGTCAGTTGCATTATCAATAGATGCAGTAGCTTCATCAAGCACCAGTACTCTGCTTCTCCTCAGCAAAGCGCGTCCTAAACAGAATAGTTGTCTTTGTCCCATGCTCCAATTTGATCCATCCTCCAAAACTAACATGAAGGTGGGAGTTTTATTTTAAATTGGAAAGTAAATGGAGGGAGTTTTACATTAAATTAGTAAAATATGGTCAAACTTGAAATTATTTGGAAAATGATGGAGTACAAGTCAAAATTAGAGGATTTACCTGTAGAATCCAACCCCTGAGATATCTCTTGCACTGATTCTTTCAGCTGACATTTGCCAAGAACCTTCCAAGCGCAAACATTAACATCAGTTCTTCCTGGAATGCTTCATTTCATGAATTCTAAGGATTATTACTAGGTAAACTGAAACTCACCTCCCAGATTTCTTCATCAGTGTGCTGACATAGCGGATCCAAGTTAAATCTAACAGTGCCATTGAAGAGAGTAGGATCTTGAGGGATGATACCAAAGCGTGACCTTAGGTCATACAGGCCTATTTGGGATATATCAATCCCATCGACAATTATTTTTCCCTGAGCGGGTTCCACTAAACGAAACAAGGCACCTATTAAGGTAGTCTTCCCGCTACCGGTCCTACCAACAATGCCTATTCTGTCTCCACCTTTAAACGTGCAACTGATTCCTCGAAGAACCAGTGGCGCACCTTCTCTATATCTTATCTGTACCAATGTACCATACATCAGAAATCTTAGTATCCAACCTTCTACATCAATACAAACATAGTGATTCCCCAAGTGTTCAGTTACTCAAAGTCATACCTGCAGATCACATATCTCGACTTTGCCGACGGTTGGCCAGTTCTTTGGACTTTGGAGGCCTGCTATCTTTAACGACTTCAGGAGCTTCACTAGGCAAATGCATGTACTGACTCAGCCTCTCAACTGAAACTATATTATTAGCCAAAATACATTGGTATTGGATTGCAAAAACCATGGTGTTGTTTAATGAAAGACCATATGTTAAGGCCATCCCAACAAATCCTGCATAGTTGCATGTATTAGAGTTATTACTGCTGAATATTTACAGACCAATAAATCAGTGTCAGGAGGATTTATCAGAGCTAATAGTCGAGTAAGGCAGCAGAACCATGCACAGGGCAACTGATGACAGTACAATGGCGTTTAGGGTCTCCACTCTCTGAATAAGCCATTCACTAGCTGCAAAATTGTGCAAGAAAGGGCTTGAATTTCGGTTTACTAGATTTAAATTCTTCGCAAAGAAACGATCTTCCTCCTTGAAAGCTCTTATAGTCATGGCCCCAGATATAGATTCAGCCAAATGGTTTGCAACTTGGGACTTTGTTGTACCTTGGATCCTCATAAGTTCCTTTGCAGTTGCCAGGTAGTATCTCTGTTCACAAGGTTACCAGACTGATTACTTATTTAAAACATCAAAAAGGAAACCTTTTGATGAAAGTAGTCAGTCACCTGAAGCCGTATTATCATGTAAATGACCGGTATATAGACAAACAAAACTTGCGGAGTAATGGAAGCCAATAGTCCTAGAGTTGCATATGCAGTCAAAGTAGGTGAAAAAAGGACACTTAGAATGCTGTAACTGACATCAAGATCGGTAATGTTCATATCAGAAGAGACCTGTAGAGTTCAGGGGATACCATTATGATCAGAAATCAGACCTCCATTTATTCATTGTAAATGAGAGTTGTGGAAGTTTTGGTATCTTATACTCACCCGACTTAGAATCCTTCCAAGAGGTGTGGAGTCATAGAAAGACAGCGGAGCTCGAAAAAGAGAGTTCACTAGCTTAGAAAATAAAGATTTTAATGATTTTGTCCCTATTATAACCATAGCAAGTGATCTCAAGAGAATAAATAGTATAGAGCAGATTCCTATACCGAGGTAAACCACAATCAGTTTTGGTGGACTCATATGAGGATTATCAACATTTGAGGCCATCCAGTAATTCTGTGCTATTTGACCCATGACAAAAACTAGTTGAAAGATGACAACACATAGTAGGTACAGATAATTGTCGTCATTTTTCAGGTACGTTCTGTAGGACTTAAAACCAGTGTTTCCTACGTTCCTTTCTTCTTGTTTGATCAACTGGTCTGTGTTGGATGCTTCAGGAACATAAGTGTTAGGCTTTTCATCAGGATAGTTCTCTCTTTCAAATGTGCCAACCTCAGCTAGCCTTTTAGTACCCGCAGTCTTTTTGTGTGCGTTTACAAGGTCTGAAAATTCTGATCTTGAAGCTAGTAACTCCGTATAATGTCCTGCTTGCAGGATACCGCCGTCTGACAATAGCTACACGCAAACATAATTGATCTTGATCATTTAATTACTGGTATTGACTGAATCTGAAAAGTTCCTATGGTTGGGAAATATCAACTAGAAATTTAAGAACCTTACCAGACAAGATTGAAATGCAGGAAGAAAGTCAACTTGGTGAGTGACAAGTAATACAGTCTTTTCAGATAGAGCTTCCATGACATATTCCTGCAACCATTGTTAAATTAAACATTCAGGAATGTATTTTTACTTGGCAATGAAGAACTGAAGATTTGAATAGTTATTACTTTGAATAGATTAGTTGCAGTCTGTGCATCTACAGCGCTGAACGGATCATCCAGAAGATATATATCAGCATCTCTGTACAGTGCTCGAGCTAGTTGAATTCGTTGCTTCTGGCCCCCGCTCAGATTAACCCCTCTCTCCCCTATCTCAGTCATGTCACCGTAAGGGAGAAGCTCGAGGTCCTTTACCAGTGAACATCTCTGAAGTGTATCTTGGTACCTAAGCTCATCCATTGCACAACCAAAAAGTATATTCTCACGTATTGTCCCTGACTGGATCCAAGCTGTCTGGGAAACATAAGCTATTCTCCCATTAACCTCAACCTGTAAAAGAAAACAAACAGAGAGATGAACAAAATCATTTTAAAAAATTCTGCAGTATATAAAACTTGGGTTGATTCTGTAACTTACAATTCCTTCTTTATATGGCACTTCCCCAAGGATTGCAGCTAATAGTGTTGACTTGCCTGAGCTAACTTCTCCACATATTGCTATCTTCGCACCTGGTTGAACTTGTAGAGATATGTTTCTCAGTGTTGGCTTTGATTGATTCATTTCCCAGGAAAGATTTACCGAGTTCATTTGAATGGCATGAATTATGCTACTAATACCGCTTTTGTTTCTGTGATCAAGCTCTGACTCCTCAAGAAACCTGGCAATTCTAGTAAAAGCAACTGTTGCTTGGATCACTGCATTAATAAGATCTGAAAAGGCTACTATAGGCTCTTGCAACAGGCGCAATGTCGCAAGAAAGGTGAAAACATTACTGGCATTAAGAGGAAGTCCAAGGAAATAACAAGCCGCAAATGTAGCACCAAAAATCGGTATAGGAGAGGTCCAATATAGAAAACTGTTGCACACTGATCCCAAATGCACTCTTAGTAACCACTTGTACTCCTTTTTCCTCAATCCTTCTATCGTGTTTTTGAAGTGAGTCTCCCAGGCATAAAACTTGAGTACCTTCATGTTTACCAGAGCCTCAGAACAAGCTTTCAGGCGCTCATCTTGTGTATTCATCAGCTTAGTCTGGAACCTGTGTCGTAGTTTCGCCAGGGGAATGTTACAAAGCACAGTTAAAATAAGGTCTACTAATGATGCAATTGTTGCAAGTCCCACAAAATGGATCAGAATTGTCAATGCAATGCAAATCTGGAGGGTGGTAGTCCAAAGCTGGTGAAACCAGAAAGGGAATTCGCCAATTCTGTGAGCATCAACAGTGACGTAACTCATTATCCCGCCTCCTGAATGGCTTTTCCTAGCATCACTTGATAACCTTAGTTGCTTTTTGTAAATTAATGCTGTCAGTAAAGTCCGCACTTTAACGCCTATTACTCTGCTGCGGAAGTACCACTGTCTTCGTGACAAAGATTCCAAGATCTTTAGAAATAAGAGGGAAACAGCCAAAACATAGCCTTTGTACCTGAAAGCTTCTTTGCCCACAGAAATCTTAATGAAGGAATTAAGTAGTAGAGGTCCAGCGGATAGAGCAAGGATACTAATTAGGGCAAAGAACCCTGAAATTAGAGCCTCTCTTCGATTGCAAGCAATGATTGCCCATAGAAGTGAAGATTGTAATGATCTTTCTTGATCTTTCTGTTTGATAAATTGGTCCATAAATTGCAGGTAACAGGATTCTGCTTCATACGATTTGTGTAATTTGGGCATGTCTTCGTCTGAAAGGATCTTCTTCTTACCCAATATCATCAAGGGGTTCAACCACCAGAAAGATACCTTACTGAACCAACCAGCGTTGGAATATCCATTCGATTCAGATTCAACTTTTAT
>JAOWBH010132464.1:0-13737 GCA_028566215.1 Silene coronaria | reverse complement strand
TACTCATGATCTTGAGTTAGCCGCCGTCGTTCATGCCTTGAAGATTTGGAGACACTACCTCATTGGAGTTCATTGCCATGTCTACACCGATCACAAGAGTTTGAGATGCATCTTCACGTAAAAAGAGTTGAATATAAGACATTTCCGTTGGTTAGAGTTGGTGAACGATTACGACTTGGAATTACTATACCATGAAGGATGCCGACGCCCTTAGTAGGAAGACTACTCATTCCTTAAGTTCCCTTTGTGCCGATTTCCGTAGATTGGAGATATAACTTGTGGAGAGTGGATTTGACTACCTTGGTGCTTTAGTGGCCGAACCCGTTCTTCACCGTGTGATCCGTGATAACCTAGTGGATGATGCCAAATTCAAGAAGATCCAAGCCTTGCTACTTGAAGGGAAAGCTAAAGACTTTGAGATTGATGCTAATGGAGTTCTTCGCTTTCGTGACCGTATGTATGTCCCCGATATCTGAGTTGAAGAAAAAAGTCCTTGACGAAGCTTACTTATCTCCTTATTTGATTCATCCCAGAGGTGACAAGATGTACCAAGACTTGAGACTTCAATTTTGGTGGCCTAGATTGAGGAGCGACATTGCAATTTATGTGGGAAGGTGTCTCATATGCCAACAAGTGAAGATTTAGCGTAAGAGACCCGGAGGTTTGCTACAACCCTTGGATGTTCCTTTGTGGAAGAGGGAATCCATCTCCATGGATTTTGTCATAGCGCTACCTAGAACCATTGGTGGAAAAGATACCGTTTGGGTGATTATGGATCGTTTGACCAAGTGTGCTAGATTCATCTCCGTCAAAGAGACTTGGAACTTGGAACTTGGACCGACTTGCTAGTGCCTATGTGGATGAGATCGTTCGTTACCATGGTGTTCCTAAAGAGATCGTGTCGGATCGTGACTCAAGATTTTGCTCAAGGTTTTGGAAAGCATTGCAAGATGCCATGGGAAGCAAGTTGTTGTTGAGTACCGCTTTTAATGCCGCTACCGATGGACAAACCGAGAGGACTATTCAAACACATAAAGATTTGTTACGTGCTTGTGCCTTAGACTTCCATTCAAGTTGGGAAAAGAGCTTACCTTTTGTGGAATTCTCCTACAACAATAGTTACCATGCTAATATCAAGACGGGCTCCCTATGAAGCTTTGTATGGAAGGAAGTGTCGTAGTCCGATTTGTTGGGATCAAGCAAGTGATGTTCGTGACCTAGGACCCGACAAGCTCATCGAGACAATTGACCATGTGAAGCTCATCCATGAAAGAATGAAAGCCGCTCAAGATCGCCAAAAGTCTTATGCCGATGTTCGCCGTCGACCCTTTGAATTTGAAGTTGGTGACAAGGTATTCTTGAAGGTGTCCCCGATGAAAGGTGTGAAAGGAAAGCTGAACCCCAGGTACATTGGACCTTATGACATAGTGAAGAAGATTGGTGCCGTGACCTACAAGCTTGATTTGCCGCCGAGTTTGAGTAAAGTTCACGACGTTTTTCATGTTTCGTAACTTAGGAAGTATATTAGTGACCCTAGTCATGTTTTGCAAGAGGAAGTTCCCGAGCTCGAACCAAGCCTATCGTTTGAAGAGGAACCGGTTCGTATCTTAGACAAGAAGGACAAGAAGTTGAGAACAAGGTGGTGCCCTTAGTGAAAGTGCTTTGGAAATGTGGAAATGTTGAAGAAGAGACTTGGGAGACTGAAGCTTCTATGCGTAGCAAGTATCCTAGTTTGTTTCCTTGAGGTAGTTTTCCTTACTTCAAGTTTTGAGGACAAAATTTTTTAAAAGGGGGGAAGATTGTAACACCCCGCGCTTTTCATTTATTAAATAATCGCTTATATTTAGATTAATTATAATTTAAAATTATTTTCGTAAAAATATAGTTAATGTTATGGAATATTTGTAGTGGTGATTATTTAACCATTTAGTTAGTTAATTAGTTAGAATCGGGTTTTATAGTGTTTCCCGACTCACTTTGGAGTAGTTTTGGGCCTAAGTTGTTTATTGGGCCTATTCTCCTTACTCCTCCTTACTCCCTCACCTTTCATCTTCAACCTCATAATAACAAAAATCTGATTTGGTGCTCTCTCTCTCCTCTTTCACATAAACCACCATTGAAACTTTGAATCTCAAGCTTTAAATCCTCATACCTTTTTCATTACTCCTCCTTTTTTTGTTGATTTTCACGCCATTCTTCTCCTCTCCTCGCTCTCCTTCTATCTTTGTAAGAAAGCTTCCATCTTTCTTTAGTTTATGGAAATCTATCTTTCTAAGGTTTGATGAAACTCATTTATAAGGTGATTTTTGTGTTTAGGTGTTGACTTGGACGACCCGGAGGCCGATTCCTACATCATAGAAGACGACTTTGAAGAGTGAAGACGCTACAAGGTAACAGTGATGGCTTACTCGACATTAACATATAAATTATGTGTATTTACATGTTATATGATTGGATATAGGATGATACAAGTTGTTTTATGTATAATTGAGGAGGTGGAATGTGTTTTGATGCAACTTTCTATGTTCCTCCAATGTTTAGATCACATGAGTATAAGATGACTTATATGCTTCATTGCTCTATTGGGAGACCGTCTCACATGTATATAATGCGGGATTTCGTGCTGTAGGAACATGTTAGGATGGATGAATTACGTTCTTACATGATTTGAATCGATTTCCACATCTTTAAATTGATTTTCGAGTACTTTGGCCCCCAGCCGGCTGACCGGCCACCGGTTCCCCCATCGGTTGGGAGCCCGTAGTTGTTTACCAAAATAATTCGTGTGAAGCATTTCCCCAGTCGGCTGACCGGCTGCCGGTCGCCCTACCGGCTGGGAGGCCCTTGTAGTTGTCCCAAATAAATTGTTTAGAGACATATTTCCAGCCGGTTGACCGGCCACCGGTCACCCCGACCGGCTGGGAGTCTCAATTGGTTTTATGTTTAGTTTTGACTTTGGGCTGGGATGCCCATCCGGCCGACCGGCCACGGGTCCCACACCGGCTGGGAGCCCTCTGTATTCTCTATTTCACGTGTCTTATATCGAATGATGTATGATTCATTTATGCTTATAAGTATGTTTTATGATACTTACTTACGTCTCATATAGTTGTGTTACTTGCGTTAATCACATGGTTTAGTGTGATAATAAAATGGTTGTCATTCATCTCTTGCATACATGAATGGCTTGTTTATCGCTAATAGGCGCTTTTACACCAATAGCATTGGCGGGTTAGGCCAAGTGGTGGGGAGATCATTCTCGTTCTGCCCTTTTCGATGGGTTTAGTCGAATTCGGGGTACTCGACAATGGTTTAGTCGATCGAGTCGAAACGTTTATCGCATGTCGAATCGGGAAACGATGCATCCCGAGAGTTTGGCCAGGTTTAGACTAGGATCTGGGCACTTGATCCGTGTCGTACGTCCTACTAGGAGGAAGTGAGTCTTGGAGTAGTATAAGGTCGTAAAGCAATAAGTCGGTATGAGTCGTGGTCATGGATGTGGGAGTCAATGGTTGTTCGTTATGCTATGTTCCGATTGTCTCTATATTTTCCCATATGCCTCGAGTATGCATATTCACATGTTTATACATCTTATTATCCTTGTTTATTCTACCGATTCAAATGCTGTGTTCCTTATTCACAACTTTTACTTCATATTGTTTCATTCACTATGTCTTACTGTATTGCACTTCATCTTTATCTTGATGAAATGTGGCTGGGAGTACCCTGAGTTACTCCCCACTGACCGTGGCATTCATGTTTCATGAATAACAGTTTCAAGTTCGTGCTAATTGGGGTGAAGACTTGTGTGAGCTAGCGAGTGTCGACATGTGACATTACCTTATGATTAGTCTAGACTCATGTTTTTTGTTATATTCGTGGGATATCTTTTCCCCCTTTCTACACCTAGACTTAGTTATGTTTAGTCACACTTGTTACCGTTGGATTTCGTATATGATACCTTGCGCTACTTTATTTAAAAAGTTTTTAAAAGACGTATTTCCGCTACATTTTGCATGATTTATTTATAGCATTATCGCGAGGGTATTACATGATTATTTCTTGTCAGGAAAGTTGTACTGGGACAGTGTTTGTATATATATAGTTGTAATGTTTACCAATGTGGTTGTTGTGTTCCGGGTTGCGATCCGGGCATGATACTCTATGTTCGATATGGGTACCTTCGCGACGCGGTGCGGTTATTGGTGGCAGTGTTGCGATGCCGCCATCGGTTTGGTGGAGGAGACAAAATAGTTATATATGTTCATTCTATCTTGAGCTTTTGAGTTGTTGTAGTGTTTTTAATATAGTTGTTTATGAGAATTTTCGACTTGTGGGTAAGAGAGTAGAATAGATAATGGATGAGAATTTCTGTTGTGTTGGTTTTGTTTTCATATTTCCATTGATATTGTGTTACTGACGCAAAGTTGTTAGAGTACTTTCGAATTCATTTCAGAGGAAGCATTTATTGACATAATTTTGGCAAGTAGTTAGCGGTATGTGGGTGGTATTGAGTTAGAACTTGAAGTTGTTCAAAATATTTTGTTGGCGCAGTAGGGATATAGTGTTTGGGGATAAGTACCATGGTAATGTATAGACAAGTTGGTAACGATAAGAAGAAATTTGAGGATCTAGTTGGAGTGTAACAATTTTGGGTCATGAGTTATGTCGTGGGGGATAGGTGTTATACTGCGTATTTTTGTAGCATGTAGCTCGGCCGAGTAGTGGAGTGCCCGGTCGAGTGGAGCGAACTCTACCGAGTATTTTGGTTAGTTATGTTAAGGGAGCATTCTGTAGTCGAACAACTCAGACGAGTACATTAGTACTCGACCGAGTAGGGCTTACTCGGCCGAGTGTCTTTTGAGCTCAGCCGAGTGCGTGTTTCGAATTCCGAAATCGAGAGGTTTTAATTAGGGTTATTAGGGGATGATATAAAGATAACATTCCGTCATTTCACTTGTAACACTCATTTTTAACCATCACTTCTCCCCTAATCACTCTAAATCGTCATTAGCATAGTGCCTTCGTTCGATTTGTTGATTCTCCGTCGCGCTCTTGCCCTTGCATTGTAAGGGTCCCTAGATTACTTTTCATATTTATGGCTTAACCCTAACCTGTTTGGGAAGATTTGGGTATAGTATTGGTTGTAATGGTGTTGTATGATCATTATAGGTGACGACTTCGTAAAGGAACGCTTCTAGCTTGATTATAATTGTTGCTTGCGGTCTTTGCGTTGAGGTAGGGTTCACCTACTTAGTCTATGATGCTTGATATGTGATTTGCTATTGTTGATATCGTTGTTCGTTGTGACGGTGGATGGTGATGGTGATGAGATGATGTTATTGTGATTTGTGAGCCGTTGGGAGACGGTCTCACCCCCGAGTTTCGCCCTTCGTGACTCCCATTACGGAGGGGGATGTGCACATTAATGATTCCGGGTTCGCTCGTGCTTCGAGCGAGGCTTAGGTGGGATAGGCTGCACTAGCGGCGGAATTACCTGTTGCGATGGATAATCCTATTGAAGGGCGGTTGTGGAGTTGGTGGATGATGGTGTGGTTTTGTTGAATTTTACATTGATGGCATCATGTTGTTGTATTTAGTACTGACACTTGATCGTTGTGTTCTCGCTGTTATCCATTCTGTGTTGATGAATGGTGAGCAGTTATTGGCAGGTGATTATGATTAAGCTAGCACGGGGGGCATTAGGGCATGATCGCAAGTCTTTACTTTTTGCTTCCTCTGAGTCAATAGACATTTTGTTATTTGTCATTCATTTTGGTATTTGGATTATTTCAGTTGTAACCGACTAAACTTTTATCTATTTAAGATGTTCTTTTATTGTTTATTTGATATGTACTACATTAGGCAACCGAGGCTGTGGCACTCCACTTGCTAGGGAAGGTCTTACCGAAGGCTCTTTAGTAGGCAGGGTGTTACAATAGGTGTATGAATAGAGAATAATGTTGCATGCGGTAATGTTGAAGAGTTATATTAGTGGGTTATGTTGATGATTTTGTAGTAAATGCTAGGTGATGAGCGGAAAAATAAGGGTGATGAAATTGTTAGAGAGAGAGAGAGAGAGTCTTAGATATGGGAATAGTTATCAATGTGGATGTTAAGGCGATAATCGGTTATCAGTGAGATGGGGTTGAGAGGACGAAAAGAAAAATTAAGGACCTAGTGGTGGTTGGGTCACGAGGACGTAACCTTTACCTTAAGAGGGGTAGGATGCTACATCGCCGTGATGGCCTTATGTTTTGTTGTATACTTTCTTTGTATAATCAAGAATATATTTGAGTGTTAATGACATTGAAAATGTTAGTGGTACTCGTGGCATTACTTATGTGGAAAGGATTGGAGTTGTTGAATAAAGGAGTGTGTATAATTGCGAGGGTATTGACGATTTGGGATGGTGGCAGTTTTGAGTGTGAGAGAACTTCGAGGACGAAGTTCATTTTAAGGATGGTAGAATTTAACATTTCATTTTAGGTGGTTGTTCTTGTTTGGTGAATTGCATTGGTATTTCAATTGTTAGTGAGCGATATGATAGTATGACAGTATTAACGGTGTGTTGGTGCTAGTTTTGACGGTATTTGACTGTATCATGAAAGTTGGTAAGCTATACTATGGTTTATGCAGTATTGTGGGTTATGTTGTGGGGGTAGGCATTGTTGGTTGAGTTGGTATAGAGGCAGATGCGAACTTCGAGGACAAAGTTCATTTTAAAGGGTGAAGACTGTAATACTCCGTATTTCTATATCTGGGTATTCGGTCGAGTAGAGTGCACTCGACCGAGTACAGTGTCGGGACTGTCTTAGTTGGCTACTGGAGTGTGTGCACTCGGCCGAATACGGTAGGTTTGTGGAGTTGAAGGTGGATTAAGACGGTTGTTATTGTTGTTGTGTTATGCTTTATGATAGTGTTTGTAAGATGATGTACTGACCGTGGTGGTTTGTTTGTTTCTTTTGCTTTTGCTGTGATCCATTCGATATTGCTGGCGAATGGTGAGCAGTGTCTTTAGCAGGTGATATTGTTTGAGCATTGCATGGGACGCGGATAGGAGTCACCTGGTTGAGTCATTGAGTAACTTCGGCTGAGACTTAGATGTTGTCATTTTTAATCATCACACTTTTTTTTATTTGGATTATGTTTGATTATTTTGATTTTTCGGACTCGAGTTGTAATCATTTAAACTTTATGCTATTTAATAAATGTTCTTGGATGGTTTATTTTATATAACTATTTCGGGTAACCGAGACTGTAGCACCCTTGGTTGCTAGGGAAAGCCTTGCTAAAGGCTCTTTGGTAAGTGGGGGTGTTACAGTTGATGGGAGTTCACCTGGCTTATGATTTGTTAGCTTCCACTGAGTACTAGATTAGAGATGTTTCAGTTTCACTTGGCATTTCAGACTTTGTATTTGGAGTTTTTGCTTTTGGCTGTAACCGATTAAACTTTATTGCTTTAATTAATGTTTCATTATGGTCTCGTTTGATATGTACTACCTCGGGCAACCGAGATGGTAATGCCCCCATTTGTTAGGGAAGGTCTTACAAAAGGCTCATTAGCAAGTGGGGGTGTTACACTATGAAGAGACCAAGCTTTGATGTACCTTACTTTCTTGTCGGAACCTCGAGTCAAGATGCGAAAAAGCAATATGATGAATCGGATGTAGAAACTCTTGTCGAAAACTTTGACAAAATGTTCAATATGAATGATGAGAGCTTTGAAAGCTCAACTTGGAATAATGATAATTCAAACCTTGATGACTCAAAAGTTATGTTGTTTTTAATCATGATACGTACTCTATGAAGGGGAGCTTAGAGCAAGTCAATGGGCTCACGATGAATTTGCGGGATTGTACAACCCTTGTATTGGAAATGTTATGCCAAGTAGCCTCCGTCAACAATAATTGCTAAGTCCATATCAATTTCATTTTCTCAAAATGAGACTTTTAGAAAGAAATTAGGAGAGTTTGCCCAAGACTTTGTGGGATTTATACATTGAATGCGAGCGGACTTTTGATTTCTTTCATGGGACGTTGAGCAACATCAACAACGTCCTAGCTCTTTATCCATAATCATGAATATGAAGGAGAGTTTTATGGAGTTCTCTCTAAACCATCATTTGTACAAATGTCTAACCCCTTAATGTGCATTACAATTTGTACTCGTTAATTTGTGCCTTTGTAACATTATTTTTGCATGAGAGTGAGTAAAGGAGGGAATTTTAATGTGTTTGTCAATTGTTTAGAGAGTAAAGACCAAGTGTGGGGATGATTTGGCTCGGAAGCCATCATCAAAACACCCTACTTAGAAAGAAAGAATGAAGAAAGAAAAGAGGAACGGAAAAAGAGGCTAAATCTTGTAAGCATGGTGTCTTGTCCTAGACAAGGCTAGCCAAGAGAAGGGAAATGTCATGTGAGCAATCTTGACTGAGACAAAGGATATACCGTTTGATATGGCTCTGCCCCGTCCGAGACAGTGTGTGTCCCATTCGAGACAAATGCCTTCGTATGACCTCAAGTCCCTGCCTCTATTCCCGCCTGAGACAAGATGCATCTAGTCCGAGACGACGCTGACTCGTCCGAGTGAAGCTGTGACTCGTTTGAGATGAGGCCCATTTTACCTAACATTTTCATTCTTCTTATTCTTCTTCTTCTTCTTCTTCTTCTTCTTCTTCTTCTTCTCAAACTACTACAAACACAAAAATAACCAACCCCTTTTCTTCTCAATTAATACACTATACCACCAGTTGTATGGTGTAGAACTCGAGCTATGCACTAAGGATTTCGAGTTTAATTTTAAAGAAACTGAGTTATTGTGTAAAGTATCTGTACTCACCCACTTAAACATAAAAATAAAAAAAATAAACTTTAAACAACTCAGAAAAACTACAAATAAGCTCGATTAAATGTATAGTGTTGTACAATGCTTATTATACAACCGGTGGTATGCTAGTATTTGTGCTATCTTTCTCAAACACCATTTTCTTTCACCAAACTCAATAAAATCATCACAAATTGGTCCAAAAACTCAAATTTAACAAATTCCTAAACTCATATTCAACAAATTAGCCTTTCAAACATCAAAAATCACCTAAATTCAAAACAAATTCTTTTAGGGTTCTTCAAATTAATTTGGGGATTCTTCAATTGTCGGTTTGATTAGTGCCTTATTAGGGCTTGAAAATGAAATTGGAGCATCATAATAGGCTATTTCATTCGATTTTTCAAGTTTGGAGACAAGAAAATCAAGGGAAGGAACTATGGCAAGAACAAAGGGCTAAGGGAAATCTGGTGCACCTAAAGCACCTAGCACCAAAAGGCAAAAGGCACTCTCCTCAAAAGGAATTATGGTGGTACAAGAAGCCAGTAATGTAGTTGCAAATGTTGTGCCGGAAATCGACCAATTGGAGGGTTTTTCAGAGGTGACCTTCATTTCCGAGGGACATAAAGAAGCTTTCTCTTGACTCCTAAAGAAAAAGATACTCCCTACCAAATTTGCATGTCATTCTACCTTGAAAAAGCTTGGCATTTTCGAAGAAACCCAAACCTTGTTTATCGGTATGGGAATAGGAACCTTGTTCAATATGCATGAGTTTACATATGAATGCCTTACCCTTGAATTCATTAGCTCGTTGTGTATGTTTAAGCATTAAGGTGTGATATTGGTCGAGTTTCGTTTGGAGAACGAAACTTGAAAGATGACTTTGGATGGTACTAGAAAAGTCTTTGGCCTAATGGCGGGAATTCCGGGCCTAAGAAAACAAAACGATCTCAACCCAAAACCCATTTGGAAAGCTCTTACGGGGAAGGTGTTCATTTCTTATAAGTTCACATCCGCCTTGATTGTTCACTACCCGGGAATTCACTATTCCCAACGGTTCTTTGCAAACACTTTGATTGCTAGAAATGAGACCGGATGTATGATGGAACTTGATCTTCAATCCCCTAATCTTATCTACGTGTAGGTGATGCCTTCACTTTCAAGCAAGATTTCGCTCACTTGTTGATTGAGCGATGGAATAAAATGAACAAGAGTGAAAAAGGAGTTGTGCATATTGTTAATGGAGGTTTAATCACAAAACATGCAAAGAAATTCAACCCGCGATTCAATATTGATGAGAAATACAAGCCGTGTCGGGTCATACCTATAACACCCCCACTTAACAAGGAGCCTTTAGCAAGGCCTTCCCTAGCAACCAAGAGTGCTACAGCCTCGTTTACCCGAGATAGTACATATCAAATAGACCATAATAAAATAATTATTATAAAGTATAAAGTTTAGCGATTACAATGCCAATAATCCAAAATAAAAAATCGAAATATCAAATGTGACAATCTCAAAAACATAGTCCAAACAGCGGAAACTAAATGGAAATACTCACTAGGTAAACTCGTCCTCGTCCCCAGCGCAGCTCAACAATGCTCATCTGCTAAAGACATTACTCACCATTCGTCGACAACATCGAATGGATCACAGCAGAAGCAAGAGAAATAAACAAGCAAAGCACCATCAAGTCAGTACCGCAATTCGATAAACAACCAACAACAAAATACAATTAAATAGTACAACCATCACAACCAATCTCCAAACTCCACGAACCAAACAATTGGATTACCCATCGCAATAGGTAATCTGCACCGCCAGTGTGGGACCGCAGCCAATCCCCACGAAATCCCCCTTCATCGCAACGAGCGTACCCAGTTTCTTAATGTGCACATCCTTCTTGTGATGGGAGTCACAAGGGGCAAATCATGGGGATGAGAGCCATCTCCCAATAGCCTCACAATCAACATATCCAATACCATCATCATCATCAACATCACAACCATTATCATCAATATCACAATAATAATAATCAAAGATACAAGCACCAAGACCGTAACTAAGTAGGGAAATCCTACTTCAACAGCAAATCCAATCACATGCAAACCCTAGAACTGCTCCTCTACGAAATCTCCATGTTACAATCGACGCCCGAAATAATACACTCCGACACCAACTGAATAATCCTTGACTGGGAAGTGAATAAAGTGATTAGAAGAGGATTAGGAACTGATTTTTGGTTTATAAATGATTACTGTCAACTAAACTTATATTTATATCATCCCTTAACCCTTCTAATCAAAAGCTCGAATACCGCTAAATAAACCGTCACTCGATAGAGTACATAAAGCACTCGACCGAGTGCAGCCTACTCGGTCGAGTACCTCGCGTGCTTGGCCGAGTGCACCCATTCCAGTAGCCAACTAAGTCTTCCTCGACAAAGTACTCGACCGAGTACCACGTACTCGGTCGAGTAACCACTGTACTCCTTTTGGTAGAATGTGAAATTCTCAATAAGCTTAAATTGAAACAATTAGAACAAACTAATTTAACTTATAGCAGCTTTTAAACTACAACTCCATACATTTTATCTCCGCACTACTGGCCACTCAAGTACATTTATATTAAAAACCTAGCGGCCAGTCAACTTCTATTTCCCACTGTAAGCGCCTCATTATTCAGAATCTGAATTCTAAACCGTACCATATCCTGCAACTTTCTCAAAACCAATTGGAGCCTAAGGACTGCCCCATCAATTCTTGCCTGATTCCTAACCATCCAGATAAGATAGACTAGACTAGCATAACATGCCACTGTACTCGATTGAGTGCACCCTACTTGTAATACCCTGTATTTTAAGATGGAACTGTATACTAATTTATATCTTATTTATTATTGTTTAATTAACGAATAATGATTTATAATTTATTAATTGGAAATTACGTAAGTAAATGTAATTAAGCTGCGAGGTGGAAAGGTAAACTGATAAAATGGCACTGTATAGGAGGAGTTAGGCGTGTGAGATGTAGTTGGTCATGGGGTGGTGTTTTATAGTGTAGGTTGGTCTAATTAATAATAATGCAAATAAATATTGTAGTGACCTTCCTAGAAACTTCCATTAGCTTTGACCTAATATAAATACCTATCAAAGGCTCTACCTAGACACTTTTAGCATTCACAAAACTCATAAAAAATTGAGAGAGAGGTTATTTTGGAAGAGAAATAGATCTGAGAATTGGTAACTTTCGTCTCAAGGCAAGAAAGGTAAATTATCTAACTATCGTCAAAATAATTACGTAATAAACTTTAAATCAATTATGTTACTGTTGTTGACTGTCTATGACTCGAGTTTGACCGTCGTTGGCGTGGTGGTTTGACCACTGTGAGTCGTGTGGTGGTTTTTTTCTGTTGGTTTGAACCGAGTGCTTAAATCGAGTCTGAACCGAGTATTTAATTGAGTCTTTAGATCTAGGTTGTGGGTCGACTATGGGGCTAGGTTGTGGTGGCTGGTAGGTCGACCTTGGTGGTCGTCTATGGTGGTGGTGTCGGCTGAGTTGCATGGGTTAATAGGACGCGGTTCAAAACTCTAACCATGGGTTAGAGCTTAGTTGTTTGGGTCAAACCAGGGTCGTGACGGGTTGGTTTGTGGTTAGTTGTCACGGTGGTAGTGATAAGTTGACGAGGGTGTTTGCAGGTGATTAACGTGGTGGTTACAGAATGTGGTTTTAGGTGTCTGATTTGGTTGTACGGTCAGGTCTGAGAAGGGATTGGTGGTTAGGTGTCATGCTGGTGGTCTGGTCAGACAGTAGGTCGTGGTGTGGCGCCTGACTAGGTGTTGGTGAGGTCGTGTCAGGTGATGGTCGGTGTTGTTAGAATCGAGTGTTTGTGGTTGAGTCAATTTTGGGGCATGTATGTGGGGTTGTCATGCTTGTACACGAGTTTGGGGGGTTTTGTCAAGGGTAATATCGAGTAAGGAGTTAATATTGTCGGGGTGTAAATAATTAATATAATTTCCGTTTATAATTAATTAGTAAATGAATAATATAAATTATATTTTTAATTAAGTTAGTAAATAATTATTATAATTTATGTATTTGAATAATGAATAATGGGAAGAATGATTATTATTGTTTAGGTGACGGTTTCATGGAGGACCCTTTTTGATTGATTACGTGCTTAACTGCAGTTTTCTTTCAAGGTAGGATAATCTACTCAACTCGATTCAGTTATTTGATTTTGGTGTTGATTCATTGGTTGTTGCTTGATAACATGAGTATTGAATGGGTTGTGAATTATTAATGTTATTATGATCATGGGAATTATAATGTATGTATGTAATGGCTGAGATGGAGATTTGTATATCCTGTTGATTTATTTGCATTGCACGATTATGTATATGTTGATTATTATTGGGAGCTGGTCCTCAACTTCGGGTTGAGATGATTGTTCTCAACATTAGTTAAGATGTTTGTCCTCAACATTGGTTGAGATGCTTTGTCCTTAATGACGATTGAGATGTTTGTCCTCAACTTCGGGTTGAGATGTTTATACGGAATGATTAAGAGTACGGATTATGAATAATGATTTATTGCATTTGAGCATCATTTAATTATTGTCTTAGTGTTGTTTATTATCCTATTCAACCTCGTGGTTGATAGTGTATTGATGCGTGTCGTCAATACACCAAAAATAAAACCTAGGTCTACTAACTTGGCAGCTAGCGGAAGTAGGGTCGATCTCCACAGGGAGGAAAATAATCTATCTGTAACTAATCTGTCGGTCACAAATGGGGGTTTTAAATTGTTTGAATTCTAAACTACGAGATTAAAGAAGAGAAAATAAAAGAAAGAGGAATAAGGCAAAAATCACGAATAAAAATCAAGTAAAAGGGGAATATGCCAGGAATCG
>JAOWBH010132354.1:0-13738 GCA_028566215.1 Silene coronaria | reverse complement strand
CTGGGATTTAGTTCGCCCACTCTGTCAGAGGAGCCACGCTTTGCGTGGGTGCTAAGTAGCGCGGGAGACTGTTTTGTTCCGGTTGTAGGTACTTAGTCACAGACGCACGCCTCCCGTATTCTGGTAGAGGTGTGTCTGGTAGACCGAGTACCAAAATATGTAAATGTCTGTTGGCGAATTGTTGGGGAGGCTCCTTCCCCCTGTATGACTTGCACAACTGGTAGACTGAGTACCAAAATATGTAAATGTCTGCTGGCGAATTGTCAGGGAGGCTTCTGCTCCCTGCGTGACTTGCACAACTTCGTTGTGGAAGGCATGCAAAGCAGCCTGATTACTCCTGCTGAGCAGTAACTTAGTATACTGCAGGTAGATTGTAAAGTGTCCTATGATTCCTGCAGCCAATATTTGCAAGTCTTTCTTCCAGTTGTTTCCTCTTGGCTGATTGCTGGAGGACTGCTTCTCCCTTGGTACTCTTGCTCTAGTACCTACTGCACCCTGACTGATTGTAATTGTAGTGGACATTTTTTATATATTTTTTCTTTTAGAAGCACCTCTTTGTCGATCCTCCAGAAAGTATTCTCCCAGAATGTTATTCTGGTAGCAGAATTGTCTGGTGGATCTGCAGAAAAAGCGATATGTCCTGCAGGCAGAGTGGCATGTCCTGCCCGCAAGGTGATTTGCCCTGCAAGCTAGGTGGTCTGACCTACATGCAGACTGAATGGTCCTGTCAGCAGAATGACTCCTGCAGGAAGAATAATTTGTTCTGCTGGAAGTGTGATCTGTTCTGAAGGAATAGCGGCATATCCTGCAGCCTGAGTGATCCCTCCTACTAGCAGGGTGTTCTCCTGGCGTTCCTGCAAGAAGTTTGTAGCTAGGGTTGGTCGTTGGCGTTGCCAATGGCCCTCCGACGCTCAAGTCAGTAATTATTCAAAACATGAAGAAGGTAATGAAATTATAAAGTTCCAAACTACCTAAGGTGTAGCAAATATGTCTTTAAATATGAGTCTTCCTCTAGTTGAATTGATGCCATTGCCCTGACTTGTACATCCTCAAATGTGATGCATGGATATTTGGTCAGCTCCTTGTAGAGGTCTGAATCCTGGTGGAGTCCTTGACGGAAGGCTTCTATAGAGGTTGCTATATCGCACCTCGGGATCGCGACCTTCTCCTTATTGAACCTGTTCAAGAAATCACGCGTGGATTCCTCGAACTTCTGTACCACCCGATATAGATCGATGGTCTGGTTTATGGTTTTCTGCTGTTGGCGAACTGCTAGTTGAAGGCGTTGACCAGGTCGGCAAATGAAGCAATGCTCCGGTTGGGCAGACTAACGAACCATTGCAGAGCTGCTCCTGACAAAGTTGAACCAAATCCATTGCACATGCAAGCCTCCTTTAGGGGTCCTGTGGCGGTCACCATCATCAATTTCTACTTGTATTGGTCTATGTGGTCGAGAGGATTTACGGTGCCATCATAGAGCGTCATGTCTGGTAGTACGAATCCTTTGGGTACATTGACAAGAGCCAGGTCGTCTACGAATGAAGAGTCTACATAGCTATCTCGCGCTGCTTTCACTAGGGGACGAGGCACCCCTGGAATCTTGTTGATCAAGTCCCTTAGCTCTTGGTACTGTTGATCTATTGAACTACATGTTCCTGCAAGAGGGTTAGAGATAGGTGGGAAGAAGCCAAAAGGTGTACCTCCTAACCATGCTCCTCCAGGGTACTGACTGCTAGGGGGATTAAGCAGTGGCGTCGCGTTGACTATGGACTCAGGTTGCTGCCATCCTGCTGCTAGCTGGAACGGGACTCCTCCTGCCCATGTTCCTCCAGGGAATTGGCTGCTGAGCGGAACAGTCACGTTGACCAAAGCTCCAGGCTGCAATCCGGGTGTCTGTTGGATGAGGGCTCCTCCTGACCAGGCTCCTCCAGGAAAAAGATTGACAGACAGACACGTTGCATTGATTATGGGTTATAACTGCCATCCATATATCTGCTGGTTGGTGGTTCCTCCTAACCACGCTCCACCAGGGAGTTGACTGGCAAAAGGAACCGTCGCGCTGAATCTAGATCTAGGCTGCCATCCTAGTGTCTACTGGATAGGAGTTCCTGCAGATGTTTGGAAGTTAGTTCCAGGGAAACAAATAGATAAGATATTACCTAGTTGCAGGCCGAGTGAGTAATCGGGCGTTAGGGCTCCAGGAGGTAGCTGGTTGGATGTAGGATGGCGTTGGGCTACTGCGGCGACCTGGGCCCTGAGGTCCTGGGTGTCTTTTCTCAGGCTCTTCACAGCCTGGTGCAGGGCGTCAATTCCCCTGATCGCGCTCTGCATCGGGTCAGGTGGAGGTGGTGGTGTGCTCTCGGAGATTCCTCCAGACGATCCCTCCTGGATCTTGACTCTAACAAGGCTGCTCTCCCTGCTGGGCTTCGACGGATTGGGTGCTCCTGACGTCTTGGCTACCTAGGATCCCTGCAGGAGTTGAAAGGGTGCTGACATGATTCTAGGAGACATGCTGGCAGAGGTTATTTGGCTGGCTGATGGAGGAGCCTTATCTGGTGTTGCTGATCCTGGAAGATATCGTCTTCCAAAAAACTGAGTCAATGCTCCTTGGGTGCTTAACGGATTATGATTGCCTCCCGACATGATGATGAAAGGATTTGTTTTTGTGAGATTTGGCTATAGAAAATGATCACAATGCCCCACGGTGGGCGCCAAACTGTTTTGGTAAAAATTTACCTGTTTAATGATTTAAGTAGCGGGTTAAAGCGATCAATCTATAGCTAAGAATTAATTAGAATGTGACGATATGCGTAAATGTAAAGCAGCGAAAAGAGAGAAAAAGACACAAGAAATTTTGGTGACGCGGAAAACCCAATGTGGGAAAAACCGCGGAGGGAGTCGGAATCCCGCCAACAATTGCACTATAATCGAAGAGAACAAGAGATTGGTGATGCGTGATGAATACAAGTTAACGTAAAAATATATTCTACAATTTAATGTTGCTGGATTTGCTGATGTTGTATGCTTTTTTGTGGAATGCTTGATGAATGCCCATGCTAAATGTCTTGTTCCCTTTAAATAGATGAGTCTTCTAGGGTTCCTGACCTCCAACGTCCTCCAGAAATATCTCCCAGATTTCAGCAGCTGTTACCTCAAAAATAGGGGTAGTTGTTGACTTAGTATTTAGAGCATGTGTGTTTTGTTTTATGATGTTGCTTTTGTGTGTTTGTTGGTTCTCTCAATCCAATGGTCATTGTTTTGTCCACATCTTCAATCCTTGATTCCCTTGATTAGCCACTCACCAAATGACACGTCATCAAGGGTAAAAAATGAAATTTTTACCCAAACAGTGGAGTTCAATGGCAGCTATTGATGCATATCGATTATGAGAAAATAAATTGGATGAGAGGATAAGAGGGAGATGGAAGGAGATAGTGTTGATACCATCAGATTGTCGTTACAGGCTTTTAATGTGGGAGTTCAAGTGGGTATTATTTTAAGAGGTAATCCAATTGAGGGAGATGAAGAGGAAGCTATGTGAAAATGGGATGTCAATTGACTCGAGTAGTCATTCGTACAAGTAATATAACTTTTCCACCTGGCGTTTAAACACTGCTTGGTCATAAGGTTTTACAAAATCTAAGTGACGTGGCTTTTTTAAAAGACTAGGTGGCATTTAGTCGGGTCTATGTGCCTTTTAATAAGATTTTATAGATAAATATGGGAAATGATTGGACATGTTGGAAAGTGGAAAATGATACTAATTATATTTTGGAATTTTATTGTTATAATAAATTATATTTTACGGATAAAATCATCATTTCTATCTTCAGCATTTGTAGTGTTCATCATATTCATTCAAAACAATGCTAACCATTCATATATCTTGAATTAAAATTCACAAATAAAAATATAGAAATTTCTATTTTGAACTTCTATTTGGTTGCTTGAATTAATTATTGTTGGCACATAATTTAGATAGGGCACTAAATCCTTAATTTTAAGGGTAAATGAGCCTAGATAGTTATTTGAAGAACAAGTATTTGGGCTCAGTCAAGACAAGTCCAGAGAAACAAAGGAGTGAAGTCCAAAAGAAGAAGGAGCGTCAGGAATAAAAAAGTTCGCTTAGGCGCTCAAAGGAAGCATCAAGAGACTTGGCGGTTTTTCAACCGCCACCCCACTAAGGATTAGTTACATATTCAGAAGAGGATTGCCTATATAAGGATACATTTATCCAAGCGCAAAAAACAACACACATTCAACCAACAACAAACTACAACTTAGTCTATCTTTAGATCGTAGTCTCTTAGTTTAGGAGTAAATTAGAAGTTGAATTAGCATTAGCAAGGTGAGCCTATCTGATCATGGAGTTAATTAGCCGTTCTTAGATTGTAATTTTGCTTTAGGAATTAGGAAGTACTTTTGTGTAGACTCTAGTTTATGTTGTGTAATTGGTATTTTCTTAATATATAAGTATCTTTAAAAATTCATATGTTTAGCTGAAAAATCAAATCATTCACTCTTTTGAGCGCTAAATTATTATAAGTAATTTAGCGCTTGTTATTAGATCACGCATCTACAACCATGGTTCGAACCCTTACATTTAAGGGTAGATCACAAAGTGTAGGAGAGTAGTTACGACCTCCAAGTTACCTTAAGGTATTGTGCTTGTTTCCACACAAACAACTTTTTGGCGACCACAATGGGAGGATTAAAATTATTAGTCCTTCTAACATTACAAATCTCATTAAAAAGTGGGAAATGTACGCAACTAGATTCAAGTCTAGAATGAGAGAAACTGGCGATTCTGGTAAAGAGCAAAACTTTACCAATATTGATTTATCCTTACGAAAAGTTTATAGCAATAATTCATTGGAGACTACCCATGAAAGGAAAGGGGAAATCCCATATTCTAGGTGTACTCCTAATGAAGAATTTCTTAATGCACATGAGGAATCTGACCCTACACGAAGTGTAGAGGATGACATAAATGATGCTAATAGGCGTTATCTACGTGAACTATATAAGAAATATGTAGGATCCTTAGATAATGTGATAGTTGAGGTTAGAGAAGCTATGCGAAATGATTTTCATGAGCATTATAGGCTTTTCACTCAAGAAAATGCTAGAGTTTTCACGAATATTGTGAAATCATTGCTAAAAATCTTGATAATAATCAATCAAGGGAGTTAGAAAGGATGTTACAAGAGACGAAAAGTCTTTTAACTGCCACTCAGCGGGTTTTATCGAGAGATATTGCCCATGAGGTTATAAGCCAATTAGAGCCATTGATAGATAAACATAATCACATACATGAGCGGTTATGCCATTTGTTGGATGATGGATTCCAAGAAATGAATGTAAGAATTGACAAAAGAGAACATTTTAGGGGCTATCTTAGAGCTACTAACACTAGTTTTAGTGAGCTTAGATCAAGAAATCCTTTACATACTCACTCGACAATATATGAGGCACCATATAGATCGCCTAATGTTAGAAACCGGACGTTCGAACATGGTGAATCATCCATGCCTTGGGGTAGTAATCAAAGTGCATATGGTTCTCAGCGTTGTGTGCCTATTGAGCGAAATGTTGGAGTCAATGGTACTCGTTTACCAGGCTGATGCTTGATGCCAGTAGAGTGCTGCCGAATCTTGGTGGTTATCTTACACCCATTGCAAACCCTATGATAGAGGAATGAGGGGGATAGACTCTTCATTAGGTTATCCCCTAGAGATAACTGAGCCCAACCTCAACCTTATATGAGCGATTGGATGGAAAATAGGTGGACCTCAGAGCCTTAGGATTTCAAATATTAGGCGCACGTTGGTAATGGTCCAAGACACAATGATCTAAGTTTTTAGGGGAAAAAGCTTAGCCAGGTGGGCCGTAACAATCCTTATGCCAGAGCAGGAGGTAACCCATTTTATCAATATCCTCCTAATCAAAATTACGATCAAGGACAAGGCTATGGTGTTGTTCCAATGCCCTTTATGGCACAGGTTGAACATATATTAGAAAATTATATGAATACCGGAAGTCGTAGGAATCAAGGAAATCGACATAAGAAGCCTTATCCTGAGTGGGTGGATAGACAATATCCTTACCCTTAAGGTTATAAGATTCCTGATTTTACTTTATTCTCTGGAGATGGAGAAGTTTCAACTATGGAACATTTAACCCATTTCACTAGTCAATGTCGTGAGGCTACGTATAATGATTATTTAAATTAAGATTAATCCCTGGTTCATTGACAAAAATAGCTTTTAGTTGGGATGTTAATTTAGCGTCTAATTCAATTCCTGATTGGGAAGCAATGAAGAGTCAGTTCCATAATCACTTCACTAGAATTGATCCTGGTGGAATAACTATAAGTGATTAATTTGGATAAAATAAAAGACAGGAGAATATGTTGATGAATATTGAACACGTTTTAAAAATGCTAAAATTTGTTGTCATTTAAATTTGCCTGAAGGAGAATTCATAAGAATTGCTCAAGATGGTTTGGCAATTCCTTTTAGGAAGCGCTTTGATGGCATCATATTCAGAAACTTCATGAAATTGACAGAATTAGTTACCAAGTATGAGCAAGTGTTGAGAAAAGAAAGCTAACAAAAGGACCTCCATTTCAATGCGCTCCGCTGGAAAGGAAAGAAATTTCCGCTAGCAAAGATTTGAAAAATACTAAGAAAAGACTGTACACTTTTGATATAACAACAGGCGAAGAAATTTTCAGGCACTTATATTGCCAATAATATTATTAAAGTTAAAGGGAATCATAAAATTTCTTCCGCACAAGAACTAAAGGGAAAAACGTTTTGCTATTATATAATGCTAGATCCAATACTACTAGCAATTGCTTTGTATTTGGAATTACATTGCAGGATTTGATTGATAATGGTCATATATTTTTTTCCAATGGCGATAATGTCAAAACGGATGACGACCCTTTTTTAGTGTTAAATTTTGAATGTAATATATTCGATGTGAATATTGAATTAACTACTGCACTTGCCAATTGGCAGGAAAAGTGAGCGTATCGACTGTTTGATCTCATGATTGATCAGCTGTTATTGGTTTTCCCTTAAGTGGATAACAACAAGATGAAAGGTATTTGTAAGTGGTATATGACAGAACTTCATACCACTGATAAGTGCCAGACTTTCCGGGTTTTTGTGGCGAAGGAAGTTTAGAAAGAAAAGATGACATTGCTACCAACTGACGCTGAATCGACGGACTTGGTGGGCAAAGAGAAAATTCAGGAGGCTTTGCAAAGGAAACCTCATAAGATAGATGAGGGGGCCAAACCCAAGACTTATAAGGAAGTGTTGGAGGCTGATCCCAAACATGCTAAGCTCGTCCAGAGTATAAAGAACCTACGAGGGGGCATGTGTCTTGATTGCTCTGATACACTGCACTTTGAGTTGGTAAGGTTTCAGGTTATCCCAATGTATCCAAAATGGATACCAGTATACTAGTGAAAAGCAGCCAAGCGAACAAGGAGCATGGATTCTGTTGGCCCTTGTAAAGGCCAAAAAGAAGTCCAAACTTTAAGACCAATAAGGGAGTCGTTGAGTAACATACAGAAACTACAGGGTCCTCTCAGTGTTAGTGATGTTACCAAATCACAGAAGCATAAAAACGTTAAGGCATTGACGGCAAACGCTAGGTCCAAGGTGGAGATGCTGCTCATGCAAGAGGCTATGGTCCCTGACATCAGAATCTAAGAGGCAGAGAGTTCGAAACAGCAAGAGGTGGAGACCTCGAAGAAAGTGGACATTGATGCTGATGTTACTGCGTGTGTCCAGGCAATTGACAAGCTGAGTGATCAAGTCATGAGTGCTGATAAAGAAACTGGAGATCTCGGTGATTTTTTAGACTTAGAGTTAGACCTGCTGGTAAATGAAGAGGATCTACAGACGCCAATTCAATTTGGTTCTTTAGATCAAGAAGCTATGGAATGCATGATGGTTACGATGTTACCAAAAGAGTTCAGTGCTGGGGGTATTCTCACCACAAATCCAAACATGCTAGATTCGGGTATTTCTAGTTGTTTAATTGCAAACAATTATATACGTAATAATTCTCTAGATAGGGATTTAACTGATCAGGAAATCAATAGCATTATACAGGCTTTATTTGTTAGAAAGCGTGTTGACAATGAACATTGTAAACCTTTATACATAAAAGTCAAACTTCAGAACAAAATAATTAGTCGTGTTTTAATAGATAATGGAGCGACGACTAATAATGTTCCAATTACTGTCCTACAAATGGTTGGTAAGACTCAGAGGGATATAACTCCATGTAAAGTATCAGTGACAAGTTTCGCTGGTACCACAGAATGTTGTGAGGGGACCATCTCTCTTGCAATTAAGGTAGGATCGTGTACTATGACTATGCCTTTTTATGTGGTTAGAAGTATAACTACGTGTAATGTTCTGCTTGGAAGATGTTGGCTTCATAAAAGGTATACTATTATTTCTTCTTTACATCAATTATTAATTATGTGGAATGGGAAGAAGTATGAGATAATTTATGCTGACGTTCCAGCTGTTGGAGTAAATATGACTAACTTAAAGAATGATCTTAATTAAGGAACATGTTGTGTCGCCAGTGGTTGAAGCAATTGATCAATGGTAATTGGTAGATTATGAAGAGGAGAAAGTCTTCAACAAAGTTAGTGAAATTCGGATTGAAGAATTCGAGAATTTTTAAGAAGAAGATCCCCAAGTAGCAGAGTACGCTTAGGAATTAAGCATACTTCCATTTAATTACTAGAATGTAGTAATTATCATGTATTTTATTTCTTAAAAGCTTGTAATAACTTTGGAATTCAATAAGAATTTCACTTTTTCAAAATCTTCTATAGAAATAGATGAACATTTATGCCCGGATAAATATAGACATAATGACCTTGATAAATATTTGACATGGGTAGAAAGACCATGGGTAAAGAGTGATGACGACATTCGAAAGAAATCACAAGATCCTTTGGAAAAAGTAAATTTGGGAACTGAAGGTGAACCCATGTTTACTTATATGAGTCAAAAATTGTCTCCTATCGAAAAGGAGGAATTCAATTTTGTTTAAGTTTCGTGATTACTTTGCATGAGAGCATCATGAAATGTCTGGCATAGATATTAATATTGCTAGATATAAGTTGCCAATTAAACCTGGTTGGAAACCTGTTATCCAGCAGCCTAGAAGAATGTCCTCTGAGGTCATTTAAGTTGTAAAGGATGAAGTGGGAAAACTGCTTAAGGCTAAATTCATCCGTCCAATAAAATATGTGGAATGGATTGCGAATATTGTTTTAGTCATTAAGAAAAATGGGAAAATTAGAGTGTGCATAGATTTTCGAGATCTAAATAAATCGGCTTCTAAGGATGAATATCCCATGCCAATGGCTGATGTATTCATTGATGCTACTTCAAGATATAAGTATCTTACCTTTATGGATGGGTACACGGGGTATTATCAGATTAAAATTGACGAACAAGATTATTATAAAACAGCATTTCAATGTTCTGGATCTTTGGGGACTTGAATGGATTGTAATGGCATTTGGTTTGAAGAACATACTTACCAGCGGACCATGAATTGCATTTTCCATGACTTAATTGGTGACTCGATGGTAATATACATCGATGACGTAGTTGTTAAGTCTGATGCATATGGACAACCTTTGTCCCATCTTGGGCAAGTTTTTGAGCGAATGTGAAAGTATAATCTTAAGATGAATCCTTTAAAACATGCTTTTGGAGTCATGGCTGGGAAATTTTCTGGGGTTTGTAATTCATCAGCGGAGGATTGAGATTGACAGGAACAAAGCAAAAGCTGTTATTAATGAAAAGCCGTCTTCTAATAGGACGGAATTACAGCAGTTTTGGGGCAAATAAACAATATATGACATTTTATTGCTAATCTGTCTGGGAAAACAAAGGTGTTTTCACAACTCTTGTGCCCTAAAAAAGAAGAGGCGTTTGTTTGGATCGATAGCCATCCGAAGGCTTTTAACCAAATTAAGAATTACCCCCTCCTATCCTCTATATTCTTCCCTCTTTCCTAAAACGGATTATTCCGGTTTTCTTCCCTCTTTCCTTATTTGGAAACTTTTTTATTAATACTATACTCTCAACTCTCTCTAATCACTAAACCACACCCATATCCTTTATTAATATATTTTTTTTGGTTAAATGTATGGAATATTATAAATATGAGGCAAAAACAAGATCATTTACAAATCCATCCATCTTAAGAATAAAGAAGGAATTAGACCACCACCTACCACTTAATAAATTACACATCAAAACCAAATTTAGACCAGAAATAAAATGCCGCCTTAGTTCACCCGTCACCTTTTATCATTACTCATCAGCTACTATAACTCCTCTCCGATTCAATTATTTCCAAATCCATCTGCAATCTCCATCCACAACCTCCTTCCCTTTAATTCTAATCATTCTCCTTTGTTTAATCCAGTCCCGATCTTTATTAGTTAAGGGAAGCTTTATCCTATCAGCAATTCGTTGGTTGATTTTGACAACGATTTTTTCGGCAACTATCTCCGGTCTATCTAGAATGTTGTCCACCCGAGCTCGATTACGTTGGTACCAGATGTGATAGATAGCAGCTACCGCCACCATAGTCTGGACCTCTCTCTTGATCTTGGCCCCTCTTCTTTCAGTGCACCAATCGAGAATCTTTATATCAGGTATGTTGAATCTTAGCTGCGAATTCAATTCCTGTATAATTTTGTTACTTTAGACACATTTAGCGAAAATATGTTCTTGAGTTTCTTCATCATTCTCACATAAACAACAGATTGCATCATCACAAATCCCTATTTTTTTAAGTTTCAATTTGGTATTAAGGGAGTCATGTATAGCTAACCATGCGAAAATCGAGTGCTTCGGGGTGTCCCAACTACTCCATACCATCCTAGCCCATCTGTCTTTAGGTTGGTGGTCACAAAGCCATGAATAGCATCCTGAGGCTGAGTGCCCATTCGTTTGGAAACACCACTGTCCATTGATGAACCCAGGTAACAAATCCTCTTTTGTGGCACATATTTTACTCCATGCCCAACTAGATTCATATGAAGGAGTGTATTGCATCCAATCCTTTCCCTTTAAGTAGACCTGGTGAACCCATTTATCCCAAAGACTATCCTTGGCTTCAGCTATCCAGTTCACGAGTTTACCAACCATTGATTTTTTATCCCAAGGCCACCCTCTACCTTTGGTCTGCATACCTTATTCCATGCTATAAGAAGGAATTTCCTATACTCAGTGCTTCCTTCCCACAGGAAGTTCCTACAAAGGTCTTCAACTTGCTTTATAACACCCTTAAGAAGGATAAAAATAGATGCCCGATATGAGTGAAGAGCTATCAAAATAGATTGAACGAAAACCAGTCTTCCAGCATATGATAACTTCCTAGTGCCTAAACCATGCACTCTTCTGTGAGTTTTTGCAATAAGAATCTCACAGACCTTTTTCCTAAGCCTAGTAGTCTAGATAGGCATCCCTAAATATTTTAAAGATAGGGCTCCTTCCTTAAACCATGACACCTTCAAGATTTCATCTTTTAGATTATCTTGTACACCATTGAAGTATGCATTGGAGTTGGCTGGTCGCACTTTCAAACTAGAAGTTTTAGAGAAGGTAAAGAAGGCCTTTAGGATGAGCATCATAGAGGGACATCTCCTTTGCAGAACATTAACACATCATCTGCAATCATAAGGTTTGTAAGCTTTAATTCTTTACAAAGGTGGTGATATTTAAATCCCTCATTCTCAGGAGCATATCTCGTGGTCCTAGTTAAATAGTCCATGTATAGAGTAAAGATTAGAGGGGAGAGGGGGTCTCCTTGTCTCAGTCCTCTCTTCCCATGGAAAAACCCAAAGTTTTCACCACTTAGTGAAAGGGTAAATGTAGCAGTTGAGATTCAGTGCATAATTATGGCTCTGAACTGGCCAGAAAACATAAAATCACCCATTAATTGGTCCACAAATTCCCACTCAACTGTATCATAGGTTTTTGGAGGTCAATTTTGAACATACATCTAGTAGAGGCAGTGGGCCTGTTATAAAGTCTTGCTAGATCTTGACAGATGAGTACATTTTCAAGGATACTCCTCCCTCTAATGAAAGCCCCTTGATTTTGGTCAAAGATGTTCGGGAGAACCCTTTATTAATATTTAATCCTACTTATTTCTACCTCTCTCCAATCACCAAACCTCACTATTAGCGCATAATTTAGTCAAGATACTAAGTCCTATATATGAAGGGTAAGTGGGCCTAGAACATTATTTGAAGAACAAGTAAATGGGCCCTATCAAGACAAGTCCGGATAGAATGAGAAGTAAAGCCCAAAGAAGACACAAGGCTTCAAATATAAAAGAGGCTCATCCGAGCGCTCAAAAGATGAATTAAGAGACTCGACGGTTATTTAACTTCCACCCCACTAAGGAGTAGTTACATATTCAGGAGAAGACTGCCAAAATAAAGAGAAATTCGTCCAAGCGCAAAAGACAACAAACACTTAACAAACAACAACTATAACTTAGTCTATCTTTAGATCGTAGTCACTTAGTTTCGGCGTAGATTAGAAGTAGAGTTAGCGAGACATGCCTATCCGATCATGGAGGTAATCAGCCGCTCTTAGATTGTAATTTAGCTTTAAGAAAATCGTAAGTACTCTTGCGTGGACTCTAGTTGATGTTGTGTTATCGGCATTTTCATAATATATAAGTATTGTTGAAAATTCCTGTGTTTAGTTCAAGAATCAATCATTTACTCTTTTATGCGATAAATTATAAATAAGTAATTTATCGCTTGTTATTAGATTACGCATCTACAACCGTGGCTCGAACCCTTGAATTAAATGGTAGATTACAAAGTGTAGGAGGGTATTTACGACCTCCAGGGTACCTTAAGGTATTGTGCTTGTTTCCACACAAACAAGTTTTTGGTGATCACAATGGGAGGTTTAATATAGTTAGTCCTTCTATCTCAAATCTCATTAAAAAGTGGGAAATGTACTCAACTAGATCTCAATCTAGGATGAAAGAAACTGGCGATTCTGGTAAAGAGCAAAACTTTACCAGTAATGAAATATCCTTACAAAAAGTATCTAGAAATGATTCATTGGAGATTACCTATGTGAAGAACAGGGAAAGCCCTCGTTCTTGGACTACTCCTAATAATGAATTTCTTAATACACATGAGGAATCTGAAGATGACATAGATGATGCTAATAAGCGTTATCTACGTAAACAACATAAGAAATATATAGGATCCTTGAATAATGTGATAATTGAGATTAGAGAAGCTATGCGAAATGATTATCATGAGCATTATAGGCTTTTAACCCAGGAAAATGTGTTAGGCCTAAGAAGCAGATGGTAGGATGGGCATGGCAGATTTGGCATAATTTGGTTGTGCCTAAGCATAGGTTTCTATGTTGGCTTATATTTAGAAATGCTTTAAACGTTAAGGACAAACTATTCAGACATGGGATCAGTGCTGATGACAAATGTTGTATATGCAATGTTGATAAGGAGACTACTGAGCACTTGTTTCAGCAATGCATCTATACCAGAATTGTCGTAATTTGTGAATGCTTAATATTCCTGCACCAACAGGCAATAGTATCATCTGGATTGGAAGACGGAAATGGACAAGATTAAAGAAGAACATATGCCTTGCTGCTATAATGGCAGTGTACTATAC
>JAOWBH010132243.1:0-13740 GCA_028566215.1 Silene coronaria | reverse complement strand
TTGATTTCTTATCCTTAATAATATTCTTATATTTCGTTTATGACAATAAATCATTAATAACGTTTCGTTATAATCCGGTTTATTAAATGAGGTAATAAACGGTTATTACCCCACACCTAGTTACTCCCCACTGACTGTGGCATTCAGGTTTCATGAATGACGGGTTGCAGGTTGGTGCTACTTGGGGTTTTGAGATGAGTGAGCTAGCGAGCATTGTTCTTACAACGATTGACCATATTCGTTATAGTTTAGTTTAGGAATTCATTTATAATTTGTGTTTTATGGGGGGATCGATATCCCTTCTATTCAATTAAGTTGTATTTTGTATTAAAGCTTTCTTAAACTTAAGTTTGAATTTTATGATTTTGAGACTTCGCGATTCTTATTATTTAAGTTTTTAAAGATCTAGCATTTTCAGCTGCAAAGTTTATGTTTACTTTACTGTTAATCTCGGGGTGTCACAGATATGAGCATGATGGCATATTGAGATTTATGATTCATGAGTCAGATTATACGTTGTTGCATTTGTGGCATATTATACATGTGTTTGATATTGGATGTTGAAGGTGGTTGGTGGAGTAGTGATTGTGTTACGGTTGTTGAGGAGACGTAAAACGACTGGGAGACTGTCTTACGCTTAGGTCGCTTATTGGGGCTTCCCACCCAAATAGGGATGTTCACATTAATGGCTTGAGTACGGAGAGATTTGCGATACGTCGCAACGTCGGGCAGGGGTTTGGTTAGCGCTCGGGCCCAGTACTTGGGTGCGTCCCGGTACTTGTTTCGGAATGTGGTCCGGGTAGTGGGGGTAAGCGGTGCTGCGGTGCCGTCACCAGGTTGTGGCTGTCGTGGGTGTGTCCCTGGCATCAGTATTGGTGGTGGAGTGGTGGTATTGGCGATACTGGTTTGTGCCTTGTGATGTATTCATAGTTGCATATCATAACCATGTTGCATCTCATAGTCATGTCTATCGTCTATCACGTTTAATTGTATTATTGAAACTGACGTTTGTGTTATTGTCTAAATTGTCACCTATTTCCGGGGTGGCCTGTGTTGATCCATATGATATTTTTGATTATATGGGGAGCAGTTTGATTTAAAGGTTTGTATATAGCATGATCGGGTTCGGGCCGCGCTACGGACTTAGAGTCGAGTACATAGTCACTAGGTAGATGATTAAACCTAGTCGAGTTGTATTTCATCATTTGTATATTATATATTTCATTTATGTGATTCAATAAACATTTATTTTACTAAAATGTTCTTTGATTTGTGTTTTGGAATCACTACCTCGGGAAACCGAGATGGTAACCTTTCAATTATCTTGGCCGGATAATTGGGGGTGTTACAAATTCAGTAACTACGTTAGCTACTATACAATTTCCGGTTGCTAATATTGCTACTTAAAATTTGGTCTCTATTATTGTCGTAAAAGTAGTTACTTCACATTTGGTAGCTATAATTAGTAGCCAATTGCGTAGCAAAATTAGCTACAAGGCATTTAGCTATGGACTATATGTTGTCGCGAATTCCATCTCTATTGTAATTAGCTACCGAAAATAGGAGGTTTGCTACCGAAATATTTGTAGTTATTTAACTTTCACCTTGTAGTGATTGTGCCGATGCGAGAAGATTATGTACGGATGATGAACTCTCTGATGGAGAGTTCGGTTCTTGATAGTTGTTGGTGTCGGCACACCTAGCAAAGATACCCTAAACTTAGCTAACAAACTAACGTAGTTAGGGAAGTAGGGGTCGAACACAAGGAGACGGGAGTTTCTATAATGGTTGTCATGGAGTGAATTCTATCAAGTTCGGTTACGATTTGGTTTGAGGTTTGGTGATTCAAACGATAACAAGATTAAGAAAACAACAATGATATAAAGAATTTATGGAAATGGGGTTGCACATGTAAACTAGTAATTAAACATGTCAGATATAGGAAAATGTAAAATCGATAGTTGTTTAGGTCTAACGATAACCACCTCTCGGCCTTATTACCAACCATAGAACGATTTCTAGTGAGCTCTCGCCATACTAGATCAGTCTACTAAAACATGCTTAGTCTGCTTTTATTCCTGCCTCTCGACCTTAGGAAACGAATTAACAAGTTTAATCAAAGATTAATAAAATCATCGTGAACGACATTTGACAAAGCCTCGTAAAATCATCGTAACTTATGCAAATGAGCTCGGAATGTCTTGAAACTTGTTTCCTTTGACTCGGGACTCTTTTATGTCCTTGGCACATCCTCTTAAGCTCCAATACTCATCTCACATAGCTTTGCCTTGCTCGGGATTCCTCTAAATGATAGGATTTGACGCAGAAACGGCCCAAATCGTACAAATGACAATAAAGCACGAGAAATACCGCAAAGACGATAATAGCTCATAAAATCATTTATAAGAGTGGATAAATGATACAAAATTGAGCTAATAAAGAGGAGGAAAAGTATATATAAAATGAACATATCAGTTGGTTACGACTTGTCACCGATTCCTCCGATTCTGACTGGTTTGGGGAATGTCCCATTCAAGAACAGTGGGTATTTTTTTTGTCTTTTTCCTTGTTTTTGCTTTTATTGCTTTTCTTAGATACACATTACTCTGGCTTAGGTTATTTGATGTCCTCTTGCGAGTTGTTTGATATTGTTGTGATGCTTGATTTAATGTCACAATGAGGACATTGTGACGTTTAAGAGTTAGGGGAGGATTTAGTTTTGTTTTTACTTTACGTTATGTGTTGGATTTCACATTTTTTCTTACTACATTATGTGTATTTCTTTTTGAAAATTTTTTTTTAAAAAAAATTGATAAATGTAAAATCCAAAAACATGCTTTTCATTTATCGAGTCTAGTTTAGATGGATGAATAGCGATGATGAAATTACGATTGTACGTTCATGTATTTGAATCTCTATCAGGCCCATTGAATCTCTATTATACCCTCATTGCAATGCATTTTATATTGACATTTGTGTTAATATTGTCAATTGCATTGTGTTGTGTGAAATAATGCTCCTCTCGCCTTTTTCTCACATTTTGTAGGATATAAGCCGCATTTGGAGTTTAAAATAATGAAAAGAACTATAAGGAAGCAGGGGAAGATTAGGAGAAGAGACGCGAGCAAAAGAAGAGCTACAATAGTTATAACTCGATCGAGAAGCTAATACTCGATCGAGCTTGTGGTCTCGATCGAGAAGCTAACACTCGATCAAGCTTATGGTCTCGATCGAGTAAAGGAAACTCTATCGAGTAGTTGGCCCGGTTTTCGGGATTAATAATTATGATGCATAAATCCTCTTAAACGTCATACTAGGTTATTATGCTTTTATTACGTTAGACAATCAACAACTTTAGAACCTTACATATTTCCTACTTTTCATAATTTGCAATCAGATTTCCAATCTTTCAGTTATTAGTAATCGATCTTTCTTTCTTCTTTATTATTGTTATTTAATTATGTCTTTCTTAATTATGTTCATCGTTATTGTTATCGTTATACGTAGCTAATTCTTTATCTAGGGTGAAGGTAACTGATGAATGTAAATTAGGAGTAATAATCTCTTAATTGCTTAGATTGACTAGCGTTGGATTATTGTTTATAAATCTGATTAGTTAATTACTATCCATGATTAATTGATTAGTATCGTGAATTATTGTTATTGCCGACCAACTAACACTAAGAAAGACTTACAATAATTAGGTAGACGGACATGTTATGGCACATATCTAAAGGATATAAAATACTGACTGAACATATTCCCCTTGGTAGTCAGTCTATGATAGTTAATTGACCCTAAATCCCTAATTGATATTCATTGTGAACCGTAATCTCTAGACTCGTTTATATATTTGACATCGTCTCAATTAATACAAATCAATCAATTAATTTGTGACCCAATAGTCTAAAGCTTATTCATAGGTACCTAGCAGTTTATCATGTTTTTCTTGTGGTCGACTTCAAACTCTACTACTTGCGCTTTTTAGTGTCTGTTTGGGATATTTTTGCATAATAGTGAACGAAGGTTACTCATTATTAAAACAAAATTAAAAATGATGACATTAAATCATAGTAAAAAGGTTTAGATATCCAACCCGTATTCGACCTAACGTGCATTTGATATGCCTCATATTTGACCCAACCAAAATCCGATCCGTCCGATCTGTTTGACAAGTGTAGGTGGAACTCACGTGATTATTGACCCTCCCACAAGGCCACACAACTATCTTCTCTCCAAAACAATCATCTCCTCCCTTTTTTCCAAACTCAAATCACGACTTTTGCTCATCAAATCAATTTCCCCAGAAAATCAAATCTCCATTCAACAAAAAAACACTCGTTCATCACAATTCTTCCATAAAAATGGAGTTTTGGAACAAAGCCAAGAGTTTAGCAGAAGAAGCAGCGAAGAAATCTCAAGAACTTACAAAAGAAGCTGCTAAAAAATCCCAAGAACTCACCTCTTCCTTCGTCACCACCTCTCGCATTGCCGATATCGTTTCCGAAACCGCTAAAAGATCTAAAGATTTGGCTGCTGAAGCTTCAATTCAGATCAAAGCTGAAGCCTTGAAGCGTGCTGATCAGATCAAATCTCTTTCTCTGCTTGATAATTCTGTTGTTTCTCTGGATAAGACGGCTGATACGGTGTCGTCTGAGGAGCTTAATAGCTTTGGTGTTACGGAAGAGTTGAGGGATTTTGTTCAAAGCATTACTTTTGATACTTTCAAGGATTTCCCTCTTCCTGGTAGTCATTTCTCTGTTTTTTTTTATGGAGTTGTGTAATGTGGGTGTGTTTTGATTGTGATTTTATCATGTGGGTCATTTTTATGATTTCTTTGCATTTTGGTAATGTGGGTAGTATTTGATTGAATTTTGATTAGATGGGTCTTTGTTATCTCGGGGTTTGATTGTTTTTTTGTGATGTGGGTAGTTTTTCATCTTGGGTGATTTGGAAAAAGTCTGTTGCCTCTTTGTGTTACGACAGGTTTAAGGCTGCGTACATCCGATCCCCCCTTACCTTACAATTTACGGGAGCCATTGAGGCACTGGGGTAATGTTGCTGTTGTGGTGGGCTGGTGGTAGTTTCTGAAAGCATTTTGATCATGTGGTTTAGTTCGGGGTTTGATTTGATTGCGGTTTGTAGGTTGTTTCCGGTTGCATTCTTATCAATTGAATCTTTGTTATTTTTCGGCTTCTTAGAAAATGTGGTTTAGATTTGATTATTAATTGAGTTTTTAGTGGATTATGATTGAATAGTGTAATTAAGGTTGGATTGATCTTGTAATGATTGATATATGTTGTGATTTTCTTTATGATTTGGATATGGATGGCCAATTGTCTGCAACACCTAATCTGATGTAGCTGTGTGTTGGATGATAAGAGTTGTGTGTAACTGATGGAACTAGAAATTCTTTGGGAAGCTCTATTTCGGAATGATCTTGTTTTCCATACCTTCACTTAAGTAGTGTTGTATTCTGAGAAGTAGAGTTAATTACAAAGGCTGTTCTTATTTAACTGCTCCGTAACAAGATGAACATAGTTTTTTGGGAGCTAATACATGTTCTAGGGCAGTTCTATTTATTCGTTTGGATTCTTTGGGTTAGCGTCGTGTTGATTTTACAAATATTTCGGATTCGTATACTAATTTTATGGGTTGAGGTTTGACAAATTGGAATTGATGTTTTAAGTTGCCCCTGGGTTTTTAGTGGTATTTAATATTCTAGGTCAGTTTTCTTATTGTATTGGTAGCAAGTTATTTTCCCTTCCTCTTTTGTTTTTGCCTTTAGTCGAGTTATATCATTGGTATCTCTGCACACCTGTTTCCTCGTACAGTCCTACTACGATGGTGCTCGTCTGCGTGTGGTGATGAAGTTATTCAGGCTTGTGCTTCTAGAGTCCTAGTATGATGAAAGGATGTAGCTATTATAGGCTTAGCCTTTCTTTGTCGTTAATTGAACCCATCTCATCCCACTTTTAAAAAAGGGCAAGTCTTTGCTAATTAGTTTTCGTGCATTGTGCTAGATGATGCTGAGGTGTCAGATGTTCCCACAGTCTCCAATGTCCAGCAGGATCTTACAAAGTGGCAGGCACGACATGCCACACTTGTGCTTTCTACTGTAAAGGTAGTATCTTTTATATGTTTTCTAATGCTTTCGGTTTTAGGGGAAAGAGGAGGGGGTGCATGGTCATTGTTCTATTATTTAGTTAATGTACTTTGATTGTTTATATCTTCACTCGAGTATGATGGACCATTGATTGACGAGGATAGGGAGGACAAGCGTGGATAGAACCTCTAATAAGAATCAACTTGTTCAAATTATTTTTTAGGTTGATCTATTGAGATTATTACCATGTGGTCAATCCTCCACCTTGTTGAAAGTTATTTTTTAGCTGTTTTGATTAGGAGTAAAATTCAACGTAATTGTTGTTCTACTGTCTAAGATACTCATATTGTTTGTCATTCTCCTTGTATTATCCTCTCTATGATGTCACCGGGTGGGATTTTATAAGTGTGGGTATGATTCACTTTGTAGCTGTAGAATCTTACTGCAAACGTATGTTGCAGGAAATCTCTAAGTTACGCTATGATCTCTGCCCACGCATAATGAAAGAAAGGAAGTTTTGGAGAATATACTTTCTGCTTGTCAACAGCCACGTAGCTCCGTAAGTTACTTGTTCATAGGGGTTGCCTTGAGTTATCTTAACCATTGCTGTTGGATTGACTTTTTAATAACTATTTTCTGCTCGGTACCATACTTAGGAAGTAACTAAAGTGAAACCCCTATCTACTGGTATGGAAAGTGGTAGTGGGATTTTTTTTTATCTTTTCTTGTTAGGTGCTGATGACAATATGTGAACATAAGCGAAAGAGATCTTGTTCCAACCCATTAACTTCATTCCTATAGGACAACTCATTCTAAAATGTACAAAATCAATCAACTTTCCTTTAGTTTAGCATCTTGTACTTAAGCAGTAAGGTTCTGTGTTTTACCTATTAAGGTTAAATTCAGTTAAAGTATAGCAAATTAGATGACAAGTTATCAGTTCTCAGTGGTTTTTATTCTGGTTAATTGAGCAAGTTTTTTTACATACTCAATGTTGATTTAAGTCTCAGTAACATAATCAGGCATATTAAGAGAGCAAGGAAGTTTCAGTCAAATCATGTGCTCCTTGAGTTCTAGACGTCTAGTATTAGAAGATTTCCATTGTGGTACTACTTGAAAATTTGTCTGAATATGGACTTGGCCGGCAAAGAACAGTAAATCCAATAAATTTTTTTAAGCAAGGATTGCTTTGTGGGAAGAAATTGTTGGCGTTGACGAATAGCTGTGGATTACGCAATATAAGCATGTTATGACTCCATTGGAATTTAGGAGTGTACATGTTTTGCTTCTAAACGGAACCTTAGCCTGCCACTTGGGTAGTCTAAGAAACATTGGGGTAATGCTGTATTAATTAAGGGACCTTTTCTATCACCGTGATTTGTTTGCTTATTTCTCTACCTTTCCCTCAGCTTCCTCTTGATTATTCTTCCTATGGCTGTTATCAGTTATGAAAAGAGGTACATGGAACAGGCAGAGCTAAAGGCTGCTGAACAAGAAAAGGCTGACAGGGCAAAAGAGCAAGAACTTGCCAAGGGTGTTTCAGTGTCTAAACCAGATGGAGCACAACCTGCCAAGCCACTTCAGAACGCAAGGTCATCTACCGAGCAAGATTTGGATGTATTCCTTCTGGGAGACCTTGGTGATAGTGACGAAGGACCAGGTGCATTTCCATCCTAATCTCCTTTTATTCTTGTGAGAAAACATATTTTGCTTATATCACTGCGTGCAGCCGTGCATAATGTACTTTGATTTTGGTTGTCCTTGTAAAGCAACCATAGTGGAGACAGAATGATCGTCAAATGTCAATATTTATGTCCATGTATTTTGTTCTCATATATGTTTTCTCTTTCATGTACATTCCAGATGATGAAGATGATGTTGGCCTTGATGATGACTTTGACAAGATTGGTGAAAGCTCGGTACGTCAAACATCTACTTTTTGTTATTGCCACTGTCTATCTATTTAAAAATCGGGCATATTTTCATTTTGATAATTTTTAAACAAGAATTATGTACCCAAAATGACCTGATAACAGCTTACACGAAACTTGAACTCACAATGACCCTGAGACCTGAATCCATGACCTACGCACCCCCATGGCATGTTTGCGGATTGAGAACTCTAAATTGGCCTAGCTGTTTCAAAATGTGCAGATTGAAGGGTCTATGGCCGTAAGACTGTCATGCTAGATCTTAGCTCAGATTATCACCGTCTAAACCTATCTTATATAGCCTTGATCTCTTCTCTAATAGTGTCGTCGCTGACAGGAAGATGAGCACACGAAAGAATCCAAACTGTGACACTGCTGTTCCATCATGGAGAATATAGGGATTTGAGAAGATGGAAACTTCTTGTCATGTCAAAAACACCGATACCGGTAACCCACAGGCCAACACCCCTTAAACTTGAAGTCGTGTCAGAGACATTGGACTTGTGTTTTTTGGAGGAAGGACGTTGGTGGGTGGGGAGTAAATCTTGGGTGTATAGGATTTTATTACCATCGTTCGAGGTTATAGACTTATAGTGGTCCATTAGTAAATCCCTTCGATTGTACTGCTACTGATAGAGTAGTTTCTTTATCAGCTGGCTCGTAACTGCATTTATTCAGTTTTGATGCTTTCCTGAGAATTTTGTGTCCATCCTTTTCTTATCGTATATAGAATGGTGGTTTGTTGCCGTCCATGGTCCTGATTACTCTCTTCACATTGTCACTTATGATGATTTTGAGTTTCTGACAATCTTCATAACATTCCTTGTATACATGGGTCTGACATGGGTTTAAGACTACTTTTAAGTGAATATGTCGGCGTGTTTAAATGGAATTAGGTGATTTTGAAGTTGGATTTAGATGAACTTGGTAGTATGTTGGAAGTCAGTATGATTAATAAGGCGAAAGGAGTATGGGGGCTCTAGAGAGCACAATAAATAACAGCTTAGCAAATTTGGCCAAATATTATGCTCGCTTTATCCCGGTTAATTGTTACAATTACTGTTTTAGTTTAGGTCGGTTATTGTTTACCTTTTCTGTTTTGGATACGTATTCTGAAAGTAAATTACAGTCCCACCCTTACTCACGCTTCAACTTCTGAGCTTCTCCATCATCTCCTTCGTAGTTCAACTCCTAGCACGCGACACCACCGAAATCCCACCACCATCCCCTATCAGCCTTGAAAACCCCAATTAACCAGCTCCTACTAGACTACTGTGTCCACTCATCGACTCGTGATAAACCAAGTATGAATCTGCCCACCCCTAAACTTCTCTGTAATTACCTGTCTAGGAACCAGCGACCGCATCCTCATCTGAACTTTTCTGTGTAATGTTTGTTTTTCCTTGTTGATCGCCAACCCAGTATTCACGTCCATAATCTCCACGTCGCTCTTAATTTCCATCTCTTAACTTTTGAACAATGCACCGAAGAGTTGCGTTTATGGTATGTGTGAGAGCTTGCTACAAGTCTGCCTCGAGAATTCATGCTGCAGAACTCCGGATTATCGAAAAAATGTGAAGTATTTATGTAACACGGTATAAAAACGAATTCACATTTCAAAATGAACTAATAAAAATTGATATTCGAAAAGCTTTTGAAGCACATGTTAATCTATAAACTGTCAGCATTACATTATAACGGACAAGTTAAAAGAATGAGTCAGAGAATGAGTCAAGATGTCAAATGGAAGCTCATACTAATACAGTAATACATCTATTGATGTTGATGATGCGTAAGTTGCAAAAATCAAATATCTAACACCGAAGAATATTGTCACTTTCCTCTACCTATTCATTCATATAATGTCACCCAAGGACCAAGGGGTAAAATTAATAACAATGTACAGTTTGGCTTAACTTCTCAACCCGTCACTCTGATCGATGGGGCTGCTATGTATAAAGTATAAACCACAAAAGAGCTGGGAGATGCCTTGCCGCAAAAAAAATGATGTAATAACAAAGCAGAAGAATCTACATTTAGCCAGTCTTAAGCCTCTTAACTGTGTGATCTGACTCATTGCTCATGTTTTCGACTCTACCACGTTGCAACTGAGGGTTGTTGTTGTAGGGAACCTCGACATTCTGGACGTAGCAAAAGAAAAAAAAAAAAAAAAACAGTTACTTTTTGCTTGTATTTTATTGTGATTTGTGGAACATTAAGTCTATTGGTAGAAAAGCCAACTCTCAAGAAATTTAAGGAGTTGAATGGTTTACCTTTGGAGTTGGATCGGAGGTACTTTGTTTCGTTTTGGCCCTCTTCCCTATGTCAACTTGAACTGAGATGCTAGCTTGTGACAAGTCTACCCCAGAATTCTGGAGAGCTCGTGTTAGAGTGTTCAGCAGCCTGTTTGAAATGAACATACATGTAAAGTCAGCAGAAACAAAAGGAGAAAAAAATCTTTAGCTTAGTACATATGCTTAATCCACAAGATCAAAACATTCACTCCATTTAATAAATGCAACTGCTCTTAGTTGATACGAGAATGTTCCCTAGTCTAACTGGCAAGGCGGCGGCATTGCACTTACTAATGTACAACATTCCTTTGAATAATGTAACTGCTCCAATCATGCACCGAAGCACTCATTTACCATATAGAATTGTAGTATGAGATTATTAACTTTTGAAATAATGAAACTAAAGCCTGACTTTGTCAAGTCAAGTCATTTCTGATGTAACCGAAAACTAGTTGTTCTCAATTCCTCAGAGTTTAAATGCATTGCGCTTTTCTTTCATGAAGTGGACTAGCTGATTAGTTGTCATGTTTTTTGTTAACAATCAATTGGAAGGACTTTTTAACACTACTGGGAAAAGGCTGCAGCGGTCAACCTTCTCCATAAACCATATTACTCCGACTCTAAATGACTTCCAGTAGCTGTATTCAAAACTCGACATTCAAACCTGGTATGACATTTGGAGACTTCATTTTTTACCAAAAACAGTTGGATGTTTCATAAAAGAAGCCCAGTTCGAGATTTGGACACGACCGTATTGGATACTTCTAAACAAGTCCGATTAACATGACCATATCCCACTATGTGGGGTAGCCTTCTTAGAAACTCTGGGTAATGAAAATGATCTGTCCTTGGATTGTTTATCTTAAATTTACATATATCAAGCAAAGATATGAGTCAGCAAAAAATGTATAACTTACCCTTGAGAGTATATGCTAGAGATGTTAATTGTACCACCTTCAAGAGCCAGTGCCTGATCTTTCAATTGAACACCAGCAGTAGAAGCCTCACATTCAGAAGTTCCACTTTGCCGTAACTCTAAATGAGGGAGAAATGCATCACCGCCATCTGGTGTTCTAGTGAGAGGTTGTGCTACTGCACAACTACTTCTGAAAGAAGGATGGACATCTGGCTGCATGGCCTTTGGTACCACTCCAGATTGTTGATCCATTGTCTTGAATTTGATAGAGTTGGTCATACTATATTCCGCTTGTTCTCGGCCAATCTTAGGAATGTTTAGCGAAGCAATCGTGGCTTTCTCATCAAGCTTTGCACCAAACATAAGTACAGGGTTTGTAACGCCATTTGCAACTCGAGATGGATCCACAAAGGTTTCACATGGCCCATGATTGTTACTCTGTATCGATCCATGAAAATTTATTAGGGAAAAATATTATTGTACCAAGGCTTATTATATGCGGATGGTTTTAGAGGTGAGACCAACCCATTATCCCTAGCCTTAAATGACGAATGATGAGGAATTGAGGATGGGTTGGTTTCACATGTGAGATCGTCCCAGACATTACTCACTGATTCTGTACTTTGAATAATTTGAAGCCACTAAGCAAAATTTATCATTGCGAGTAATTTGAAGCCACTAAGCCAAGTATCCAAGACACATGCATTATATTACTAACAGAATCTCTAATATTTTCAGAAGCTTACCCATGGAATCGATTTGGCAGGTTCACTGTTCCACCCAGGATATGACCCTTCATATCGATTGACTTTTTCCTGTAGAAACTGAATGTACTCAATGACCTGCATTAATGCCAGAAGTTGAACGGGTGAACCTCTGCAACTGAAGAATTCTCAAACAATAAAAGAAGATAGTGTTTGGTCTCAAACCTCTAATAGGAATGATGCCTTGTCTCTCTTCTGGTCACTGTGAGGTATAAGCTCTCTCAACATCTGAAATCTGCAAAGATGTCTTCCAAGAGATCAGAATGACATATGAAGCACCAAGGATTTTAAATTCTGTTTGTTTGTTTGTATTTTTTTGTTTTGTTTTGTTTTTGGAGGGAAAAAGAAGCAAGATCCAGTGTAAAATTTATGTATCCCAACATTTTCTCAATATTTCTATTTTTCTTCTTGTTAGGAGGGGGGTTCCTAAGGTGTTTGGCACTTGGCAGTACACACCTCCGTTCATGCAGTTCCAGTGTAAAAATTACGATCAATTTAATTACATTCATTTAATCCTGAATCAAAAGAAAAAAATGTTTACTCTTCAGTGATCGCATACAAAGGTCCACTTCAAAGCTTAGGATATAATTTATTTTTTCCATCATGCGATCATAACTTATCGGTTCATTTCACTAAACACAAACTTCCGAGGCCCGATAAAGGTCCACTTCAAAGTTTTCAGCTTCAAAGAAAGATAAATTTGGTCAACAAAATTGCATTATCCTTGCGCAAACTTGTTAGTTAACAATTTGAGAAAACACCCCAAAAAACATTTTCTGGAAACGAAAAGGAACACAAACTTTCCAGGCTAAGTGTGGCGAAAACCAATCCAAAAACTTGATCTACTCCAGCAAACCATATTTTCTTTATTACTCCTGTACTTCATATTACCTTTACCTATGTCCGGCACATGACATTTGGACATGGGTATAACACCTGGATGCTTCACTTGAAACCAACAACATGAGAAGTTTTTTTCATTTATTTATATCTTTGCCAAGTCCAACACTTGGATATGCACTTCGGTCAGGTATTTATAATCAAGTCTGCGAAATATAGGTCTCCTATCTCAATATACCTGAAAACATGATCTAGACCATTGCTAGAACTTGTGCACTCATGTTTGTCCTTCAAGTTAATGCATGCAGCCCTATTAACGGCTTCATCATGTAGCCTTCATGCATAACTAGTGTTTTATCATTCTATCACATATGAAGGCCGAAGGTAAACTTGCCTGTCATTGATTTTGCATCTTCTGCGCTGCTCTGTTGCAGAGTGTTTAGATCGTGGAGTGTTAGCCTTCTGATCACTATTCTTTCCATCAACTTTCACTCGCAAATCTCCTGCAAAATGGTTGCTCCGGATCAATTAAACGGCCTCTTTAGGTCTGTACTGAATAAATCAAAATGAAAATTCACCAAGTAGGAAAAATTTCCATTTAGACAGTCAACCTCTTTGAGAAGAGCTGCTTTCCTTTTTTATATTCAAATCATCTTCATCCTCTTCCTCCATGGAATGAGACTCCTTTGCAGACTTCAACATATCCATGAAGCTTTGATTCTTCTGCGCAGGTGCCCTGTCACAATGTTGAACTCCTTGTTATCCGTAGAATTTAAAACATCGATGTTGGAAGAGAAGAACAACAACGTGGCACAAGTGACTCACTGGGAAGACGAGAAGGGACTGACGCTACTACGGTGGTTGGAAGATGATTGTGATGGTCGATCCA
>JAOWBH010132022.1:0-13744 GCA_028566215.1 Silene coronaria | reverse complement strand
TTGTCATACAAATGTCAATTAATTTAGCTAAGAAAATCACAAGTTGAAACAATACTAATAACCATTAATCAATTTATTTCAGCATTAAAATCGTCCAATAATTCCCTTTACACAATTAAGGTTAAAGCGTCCTTACACGTTATACATTTAGTCAATTATTTTAAAATCCGTGCAACGCACGGGCAACAACCTAGTTATAAATATTTGCGACGCAGCAACCGAGATTAAACCGTGACATTAAAGTTATACGATTTAATTTGCATTCAACAGAGTAGTTTTTCGAATAAACATAGCTGTCAATAAAATTAAAAAAGAATTAATTCAAACACAGTAACTTGTTTTGCTTAATTAAAATCCTACGGAGTATAATTTAGGACGAGTGAAAACAGTATTAGGATAAGTAATTTGCTCTGGCAGCAAGTTATGTACATATCCGAAAGATTGGAAAATGGGTTGAGATACGTTAAGTGTATAATGGAAGCACTCAGCCAGAGCAAAGCAAAATAATAAATATCACGCGTATGTACCCTAATCAGTGGATCAATATGTCAAGGAAGAGTAATTGGGTTATGAGCCTCAATATCGACATGTCGAATTCCCGGAACAAGTGTCTGGATCTCTCTTTCTAACCTGTCAACTTCGCTTCCTAGGGCTGTCACGACTTCTTCACCTGCCATAAAACATTAGTTAGGCAATTTCCAGGGATGATAATGGGTGAATTTCCCCAAATTCTACTGTATCTAGACTCTAGACTTAGTCCTAAGAGGTCGGACCTACCAGGTTGTGAAGGATTAAAAACCAACGCAGTTGCAATGAAAATTACATTGATTGACTGCTACTTCATATTATAAAAAGCGCAAACAATTTAGTGAGTCAATTTTGTTTGATTTTATCATATTCCAAAGTCAACAGAAAAACGAGTTTTTGGCTCTACTGGGAATGGACAAGAAATCCTCCTCATCTTTATAGCAGATTAATAAGCTAATGCACAAGACAAATGACATAGTATGGTTGACTGGTTGTATAGATTGCACAAGATACTAGTTATGGCGTACCGTAATTGGACATAACCCTCAACAGTTCTTCATCATCATCCCCTTTTGCAGCATCCTTGAACTGCACGGTTCGGAATAGAATTTAGCACCATATTTGAGATTTAAGAAGACCAGTATGAAGGAATCAGGGAATTAAGAGTGAATATAAAGAACTTCAAATAACCTGTTTAGCCCACTCCCCACGTCCAGCACGGTTAATATAATTCTGGACAAGGACTACACCATTGAAATCTGTTGAATCAACATCTTTGCATGTTTAGTTCACATTACTAAGTTCAACTGCGGGTTGAGCATGCAAATTGATAATAGATGGGTCACTCAAATAACAAACATTAATTGATCAAATAACAAAAAATGTCGTAATCACTGCCAGAAAATGATTTCAGCAAACAGCTTTTAATAGATTACAATTAAGTACTATAAAAACAAGAAGTAAAACTAGGGTAATCTCGAGTACAATGAGACTAGTCCAGTACATGGTCGAGCATGCGTAACCTTACCTTACGTTCCACGTAGAAAGACTATAATCAGTAGACCAGTAAGAAAAGTAGAAAACAGTGCCAAGAATTACAACAAAGATATGCCATAAAAAAAAAAACCTCACTCATACAATGCAAGCCCTTGTACAGTTGTACAATAATACTTTAAGAAAAAAAAAAAAGTTTAACATAAGATTTATGGGTGAGAAGAAAAATGAAGAGGATTTGTATATGCAGAAAAAACCAAGAAAACGGGAAACAAGGAACTATATAAAATTAAATTTCTACTTTTATTATGTAGAGTTTTCAATATTTCCAATGAAGCCAAAGATTCATTTCTCTTAATAAGTCAAAATGCCTCACTAAAGTATCTGCGCTTCTGTTTCTTGTGAAGTAGCGGTCCTTCGATGCAATTCTCGACGCAATATTCATCTTGGGTCATTTGGAAATAGCCTATTTGTGTTGCTACTTGCTAACACAAGGGTCAGGCTGCGTACACCCCCACCCCCACCCCCCAACCTCCCAATTTGCGGGAGTCATCGAGACTCTCGGGTAATGTTGTTGTTACTGTTATTATGCAGAGGTTTGACAGCAATCCAGAAAAGAAATTTCCCCTCTATCACTGGAAACAAAGATCACGAGTCCCACTAAAATACTTTTAACATAAAATGAAGGATCAAATTACCAATTTCTGCCTTAAATCTGAAGAAACCAGGGCCAATCACCTCACTTTTGCAGTCATACAATGAATCTACAACCTGAAAGAGATTAAGCACACATATGTTTAAAACTTTAAAAGAGTTGCACGATACTGAGGCTGTCAAAAGACAAATGCACAGCAAATGAACTCCGCGTGATAGAAAATTAGTTAGATATGGACATACAGGATCATTCTTCAAAAACTCCATGACCTTCTGCATATCTTGATCATCAATTGCCCTACCAATCAAAGCGTGTCTGTTCCTTTGAATAAGGAATATGGCCACCTGCAGAAGTAGTATTAAAAAAGTTACCTCCGGCCAAAATTGTAAATTTAGGAATTAGGCACATTCCAACAAGATATCAACTAGTGCAACATATCTTTCCCCTACATGTAACACGTTGGCCTGTGGCTACAAGTAACAGCTACAAAGAACTATCTAAATAACAAGTCATGTAATCAAGAATTAAACATTAACAAAGCACTTGTCATATGACAAAACATAATGATGATAATGCCAACCAGATGATCAGATCGATTAATTAATTTAATTATTAAGGTTTGATTCTCCGATTTCTGTCAATGTATAGATAAATCAATCCTACTCAAGAATCCCAAAGTTGTAAAAACTTTAAGTCGCTGCAGAACACTAGACACGGCTAGAGGTGGCAAATGGCAATCACTGACCCGACACGAAAACGTTACACAAATCTAACACAAAGTTAGCAGGTTGATGTTAAGACGTTATAAGACTTACAACCCATTAAGTAGTGGGATGAGTTGCCTTGATAGCCTACCTAACCCTTTAAAAATAAGGCATATCAATATCAATATATCATTCATAATTTTTTGGGTCAGTGAGTTTTACTCCCTCCATTCAAATGAATTCCACACACCTTTTATTCATATGTGAGTATATATTAATCAAACATATGGAATTCATGTGAAAGGAGGGAGTACAAGTTAGTTGGGTTATACGTGTTACGTAGGCTAAAAATGAAATACTTTACAATAAATGGTTGAATACATCGGTTTGGTTAAGATTTGAGATAACTAACATGTTTAGGTAATTGGGTTAGGTTAGGATTGGGAGGATGATGGCCCATTTAAGGTTGCCACAGACACGAACCTGACACGATTTGATCTGGCTCAGGTCTACACACAATATTCTATTTATACCATGTGCTAGCTTCTTTTTGCCAATGACTAGGTGATGGCTCTCAAGCTTCCTATGTAATTTGCTTAAGCCAATATACACTCTGAAAACATGCTCCCATATGCTGTGTACAAAAGGTCAATAGCCCTAACTACTACTAGATCCTTGCCACTGTTACACGTTCGCATTCAAATTAAATAAAGCTTGAATAAATTAGAAAGGGCTATCTTTATTCCCAAGTGCAATACAAGAGAGAAGTCCCGCTATCTCTTCGAAATTCAACCTACAAATGCATGCCCGCCTAAGATTCTAAGTTTCTGAAGCAACTTAGGCAGTAATGAACTAATGAAGGATAATAAAAACAGAAGTGTGGTAGTTGCAGAAAAGAGCAGTTGAAATATTTGATAAGCACCTATGTGAGTTCTACCATGATATACAAACCAATAATGTCATAAACAAGCATATCAATAAACTTCCATACACCCAAAAAAATAATGCTCACCATTCCAAGAAGGTTGCCCACAACAATAGAACCAATGGGGTCATAAATAGGATTGCCAGTGACATGCACTGCGAATAGTGATGCACCAGCAATAGCAAGGCCAGCGACTGCAGCACCATCCTGCAAGTTGGAATATGTGACTGAATACACGGAAATAAGAGAAGGGTCTAAAATAGAATGAAAATTTTTTCCATTTTTGTTGGTTTTTGTGTAACTCGTAAAGTTGTAAGAGATATGGTAATGTAAAAATGCGAGAGAGTTAATATATTGGGAGTCAATAACAGCAAATAGCATTGCAATGTATCTCTGAAGTCAGAACTTCAATTGTGTAATTGTAATTAGTTTAAATAAACACCTCGGTCATGACAGCAACAGCAGTTGGATCGTGTCCTCGCCAAATGTAGTCTTTAAGCTTCATTCCCTCAGCAGCAGCACCTTTCCTAACAGCATCTATTGCAACAACAAGTGATGCACCTGAAAAATCGCAAAGTTTCAATAAAGAGAGTATCTTTAATGACAGTTAAAATGAGTAGAAACATCCCTGAAGAGACTCAACCTTCAATGAAAAAGGAACCACCAATCACGAGAGCTGCATATTTAATATGTTCAGGTGACTGAAGAAGAAACAGAGTAGATTAGAGACTTCAATTGTGTCTGAAACATGAACTTTAATAGTTTCTGAGAGACGATAGTTTACTTAGATTACCTGTGAAGTCCACAAATGTTGAAATCCATGAACTATGGTTGCACCAGACCCGATGCAGAATATACCAACAGCAGATATCAAGGACCAGACAAATCGTTCCTTAGAGTAGCCATAGCTGTAAAAGCACAAAGCAATTGGTTTCAGCGGAAAAAAAAATCTCCATATTAATCAAAGTAACAAGAGAGGTGGTTCAAAAAAAATATCCTCAAAGGCTCAAATAATCAATTCATTCTGAACATAAAAAAATAAAAATCATTCATACTTCAGCTACTACGGTTATCATATTCTGCCATTTCACAGTGACTAGACTGACTTCTGAGTACAGCAATTTTAGGCCACAATTGCACTATTGTCCCGAACACACAAAAATGTCTGTTTGGTTTCCATGGTACTATCCTTTCAGTCACCAAAAAGACAATAGCTACTTGCCTACTCCAACATTCTTAATCTTAATGGAAAGAACTATAGATTTCCTAATCATCTCACTGATGGCAAATTAAAATACAGTTACAATATGTGAGCACATATCATTCTCCTCACAAAGACAGGGCACAAAGAACGGACTATATTTTACAATTTTTTATACCTTATGTACTGAACTACATTGATGTGTTTTCAAAGAAAAGTACCTTTCATATCAAATTTACAAACCCGACAGCCAAAATAAGAATTTTGATAAAACTCAAGTATTAGATACACTACACAGTTAATAATCTTTCCTACAAAAAAATAATATTAACAAGGAATGGGAACATAAAGAGTAAAAGTTAAGTATTAGTTACACTACAACGTATATAAGTTCCTTGGGCAACAAACAGAATGAGAGTGGGAGTAGTTAACTAGTTCCTACTTCCTAGTACATACAGTAAATTCCTCCATTTTTGGAGGGTTGGTCAGGAGGGGAAGGGGAAGTAGATGGAATCATGAAAGTAAAAACAATATCGCATGTTTCAAAGAAATACGTACGGATGAATAGCATCTGGTCCACGTCTTGAGCTACTCAAACCATATGCAAGAAGCGCCTACAATGTGAAGATGAATTAGTCTCTCTGCACTGAATAATGGATAGTCAGATAGAGCCAATTGCAGTGCTAAGAACCTTCAAAAAGAAAACAAATAAAAAGTAGCCGCCGGAACACAGGCCATGAGAAGTACCTGATTAGCAAAATCTGCAATAGAATGTATGGCTTCAGCCAGCATTACGTGGCTAGAGGTTGCAAACCAGACGCCAATCTTGAGCGAAAAGACAAGAAAATTGCACCATAATGCAGTTGTAACAGCACGTTGGCTACGACACCATTGTTTAAAAATAGATTTCAATTAGTGACAACAAATGAAAATTCATTCTCAATCTATAGCACTACTAGAATTTCCAAGTTGACAGAAAGCTCATAAACAGATTACACCATATGACAGTGAATACCATGCCAAATAGTGGGTTATAATACGTTTGAGAAGGCCAATATTACACGTCAGAAATCAAAGGATTGGCTACACTCTACAATAAAATAATGAAATAAAGGAGCATATAACACCATCGAAACCTGACAAGTGCAATATCATATCAAACTCCCAGAACCATGATCAACTGATTACCATTCTCAATAGTCCACCTCAAAACACTATTGAGATGATTTATTAGCAGCTCATAACTCATGAAAGAACAAAGCTTCAATAGTCTTCAAGAAAACCAGTTAAAGCAGACAACTTTCCCAATAGACTACTAAAGCAAACAGATGGTCTTGTGTATGACCAGTGGCGGAACTAGGGGATTAGCAGGGCCGGTAACCCTCTGAGCAATGCAAAACTTATCTACCTTATTCCATCAATAGTTCCCCCATAACTACAATTCTTGGTTCTGTCGCCATAGTTACAACTGCTACCAACTAATGAGGTATAACATAGAACGGGCCATTAATATACCGTACAACAATTCTTACGTAAGTTTCTGTGATTTCGATTATCCACCATCATTACAACTACATCCACCATTGAAACATAGCACATTAATATACAAAAACACTACTAGCATTAACAACATTAAATACAATATTCACTCCAACCCAATCATTTGTTTACCTATAATTAGAATACTCCTCAGTCCTCACACAGGAATAAAAAGGCAAAATGTAAACAAATAATTGGGACGAACGGAATAATTAAAAGTGAGTGGATAAAGTACCTATGTTCATCACTAACTTCAATCCGTTTAACGTCTTTAGCTCTAGTAAAAAAACCTGAAACCCATCATTTTTATTACACAAATAAAACTAAAATCAGACACATCCCAACAACTAATTAACCTTTAATTAAAATACCCGTCACAAAAAATTAATCCGGTAAACAAATGATTGTGACGTAGGGAGCATTAAACAAAACAACAAGTCAACAACTACTTATCCAAAACTTGGAAAAACCATATTAACAAATAACAAGCTACTCCATAATCAAAGATATTTCGTCTCAATCATTTGTTTACTTTTAATTAAAATACCCGTCACAAAGAATAAATAAAAAAGGTAACTAAGAAATGACATACCGCGGTGAAAAGGGAAGTGTTGGGGGGTAAAATCAAGCAAAAGGGGTGAAAAAAGCGAAAGTCTTTTAGTTGAAAAAGAGGGAAAAACACCTCCGAGAAAATTGGAATTAGTAGTTGTAGTAGTAGGAGTCAAAAACCCTAATTGTTCAATTGGTTTAGTGGGTGTAGACGTAGAAGAATTGGAATGCTTAGAAGAATCATGGGAATCATTGCGATTGAAAAAAGTAGGAGAAAGAGATGAATTAGGAAGACGATTTTTAGGAAGAAATGAGAGTAATTGAGAGGTTCGAATTACCTCTCTTCTATACATTTTTGCATATTAATTGCAATTAATTGCGATATATTGATTGATTGATTGATTGATTGATTAATATCGATGTCAAAATCGATTAGTATGGTGGGTTATAGTAGCATTTTGTAGGGATTAAGAGAGAGTTTGAAGGTTGAATGTTGAAGTATGGAGGAATGAATTGAAGAGTGAAGTTTATACGAAGTATGATAGGAAATACTATTCTTCCCTCCCTTTTCACTCTTCTCTTTGTCTTCTGTGAATCTAAGCTAGTGTAGGATCTTTGGCCAATCATAATCAAGGTTTATAGTATATCTTTAATAGACTTGATTGACAAACATGTCGGCCTGATCGGGTTCAGGTCATTCTCGAATTGGTCATTATCAAATTATTCAGGTTTAAAGGTTAATTTTCAACGATAAAACATTCATGTTGTGTACTTGTGTCATATAGGTTCAATTGGGGTTTGAGTCAAGTTCGAGTCCTCGGTTCGTTGGATTATTTGTGTCGGGTCATCCAAACCGGGTAAATTTTGGCAGGTCTAGTGTAGACCATCCGGTTTAGTCTAGATCTGAGTCGGGGTATGGTCACTAGGTCGGTAACGACTACCTCATGACTTACATTTCTCATTTTCAAGGCTCGAACCCGAGAGTTTATAGTTATCATTGTTTGATATATGTGAGGAAAATTTCAAACGATGATAACTATTGAGTAACACAGAGGGAGTATTAGCTAATATGGTTGGCCTTAAAAAAGGCATTAAAAAAGTTCGTTCTTTGGAACAAATGAAAAGGACACAACCGTAAAATAGGAACAAATGAATTTAACTCATTCACATGAATCATATTTAATTGGGGAAAAAGGTGGATTCAAGCAACTACTCTGAACAACCAAATTTAGAGTATATATACAATTATACATACTCATGAAACTACACTGAACAACCAAGATTTCTACAGGTTATACTTTACACACCTAAAAGATGATATTGAAGCTCATCAGAAGCAAAATGTGGTAATACAATGGTCCCAGCACCTCCGATTAGAACGTTAAGGCCTAATCCCTGTGCCTGGAACAATCTATCAGACTACACTGTCGATTACAAAGCGAGATGGAAAAGGAATATGAACTTGGTACCAACGTCTACCCAAATGATCTAAAGTGATCAAAATTGCGTATTGTATAATGTTCATTCCGCCCTTCTTTCCTAGCACGTTGCCGTATAACGGGTCTATAATGCTGCTCCCCACTAGCATACCGTGTTACGATTCTCAGAGGATGAGCTTCTGTGTTGAAAACCCATTCATCTAGGGAAATGACTGACGGGGGCGAAAAGAGAAGATAGAAATATTTTAAGGTTTCTGCCAAGAAGAAGCTTTGCATCATATTGTCCTTGACACCGGTATTTACCTGACCACAACATAACCAGCTTGAGGACTTACAAGTTACAACAGTCAGCTGATATTTGCCAAAGGGTAAATCAAAGATAACTTGGTGCATACTCCAGTGACTTGAATCACCTTAATAAGGTAATATATTTTTTTTATAACATAAACAATAGCATTACCTCAGCCCCTCGAGGGCCCCGCAAATGGCGGTGTAAGGGGATATAGAAATTGTAACTTTTCCCCAGAGTTAAAAACTCAAGATAAACTTTCTCTGGATGACCCACAAGGCCATAAAGATAATTGCATCAAAATTTCATAATTGAAAGAAGTGTAGCCAGTTTAGTAAAAGCTATTTTGCTTCATAATCTAGAACCAGAGAATAATGAGTCTTGGGATTTCTTCAAACCATGTCAAAAATCATCAATAAAATTCCCGTAGTATGAAATTTGAAAGAGCTTTTGAAATTTGCAACTTACATCCTTGAGCCCCACATAGCCAGACTCTATCCGCGAGTTTTTTTCGAATGCTTGAAATATGTTCCAGCCCCATTCCTGGTATGTCTTATTTCCAGTTAGACGCCACAGGTAAAACAGTGATTCCACAGTCTCTGGTCTCAGAATGTTCCAAGATGTACCCACAGACATGTCCTGAAAATGTGTCCTAAGTAAATAAGACAGCAGAAAATACTCCCAACAATAATGCACCCTAAGAAAAGGATTTCTCACCTGTCCAGAACGGAAAAAATAATTCTCCCCTGCCAGCTTAGTTGGTGTCAACTGATAGAAATTGTAACATGTCCAGGCAAGCTTCATCCGAAAAATGGCAAGTCAACAAGAGACATGAGTTGTCCACCAAAACATTTTTGGTTTTCTTTTTTATACATTCGTTTTGCTCATAAAGGGACAACAGAGGCAGTTTAATGCTGACAGATTTGAACATTAATCTGAGTAACATAACTGACATCAGAAGTGAAGAGAGGATCACCATCTAAAATGCAATTAGACTTTAATAACATGCCCTTATTTGATACTCAAAATGCTGTTGGGAAGCTTTGACAGTTCACCAGCAAACTTTTCCAAAGAGTGTTGCTTTGATATATCTAAACAATCAGCCTAATCGAGATATTGCATTGCAAGGAATCTTTTACATCTTAAATTCTTTGTAAAAAGTCGGTAAACTTTTATGCTGTTGAAAGAGCAAAAGTAAAAATAGTTTGAATTTTACTTGCATCCAAAGAAGTTTGAAAATACCTCTTCAGCAAGTGACATAAATTTCCCTGATTCTTCAGGACCGTAGCCAGATGATCCTAAAGCTAGCATTCCAGGAGCAAAGCATGCTAACTCATCCATCTAAACATCCAAATGTAGCATAAACCTAAGCAGATTAAGAATTAGCTGAAATTAAAATTTTGTTGCAACGCCAAGAATTACCTTGTCATTTAAAAAATTTCCATTTTTCTCACAAATATATGTGAAAGACGAGGGCGTTGTTCTCCGAACTAAAGATGACAATCCTTTCATTGAGGTCTCCCACATTTCTCTGTTTCCAATACAGTCACAAGCACAAGAGCATTATAAGACGTTGCTCCAAAGTAATGTATTCAGGTTCATTTCAATCAAAATTAATTGTGGCAAATGGAAATGGGTTGAGCAAAAACACACGAGTACCAAAGAGCACCATATTTCACATCTAAAATATGAAGGACCGAGACATAGAAAATAAAGCATTAATAACAAAATGTTGACCCTAATCAATATAGACAAAGTGATCTAAATATTGTTAGACAATAATTCTTTCTCAAGAATTGCACACACATGACCATGTGCAGAAAACTCAAAACCTTGTAGAGGCGTCTTCTGAGCCAGCCTTTTCAAAAGGTGATCAAGGAACATTAATAAGACAAAAACAACCTTAAACCCTCGTTCACTGTTTTGTAAGACAATATCCAACATGCTTTGTTTATCAAAGAGTAGACCTGCCAAAAGCTGACCCGACCCAAACCGCCTGAAACCCGACCTGATAGAACCCGAAAATTAGGTGAACCGAAACCGACCCGATCCAACCTGAGGCTAAACCGATAACCAATAACAAACCTAAACCGACCCGACCCTACCCGTGACCCGATATTTACTCAACCGGATAATGAACTAGCTTAATAATGGTGTAAAATAAGACCAATTGACATTCATCTTAATTATTTTCACTTCAACTACAATTAATACACCTACACATTGTTTAAACATAAAATTACCCATCAATAACTGAATTCATAAGATAAAAGGGTTTTTTGAATTTTGATAACTACTCTCAGCCATAAGAGCATCCGCAACAATGAGATTCCCCATATTTTATCTCTCTTTTTCTTATTCGTCCACCTCATTTTCTACTAACTTTTCATTTTATTCTCCCCATTTCATAACTCAATCTTGCAATAATGAGGTTCCCCATTCACACATAAAAATTTGGGAACTTCCCCAAAAGTAACCCAAATTGCCTTAGTTTTTTTTTGGGGGGACCTCCCCAAAAAATAGTGGAGCCCCAAATTATGGGGAGGTTGGTGCAACAATGAGGTTGCTCATTTGAGGAAAGAGAAGGCAAATGGGGTGATTTTCCACCTTTGCGATGCTCTAAACATCACTTTTGTAATTGCTACTTAAAAAAAAAATTAAAAACTGCTACCTTAATCTTAACACAAGTTAGAATTTGCTTCAAAAGACATTCTCTGGTGCCCTAGACATACTAACATACCCCTCATTTTATCAAGTTATTGAGAGTAGATTTACCGAAATAGAGATGATTGTAGGGTTGGTGAGTTTGAAAGAGGGGGAAGAACAACAATGAGAATTGATTTTTACTAACATAAGTAAAGATTAAGGTAGCAGTTTTAAAAGTTTTTTAAGTAGGGAGCAATCAAAAAAGTAATGTTTATGGCTAGGAGTAGTTATCAAAAAAATCTAAGATAGAATATATGTGAATAACCTGACAAGGCACTGACCCAACCTACCTTGATAGCAACCCGACCCGTAGATGACTCAACATGAACTATCACCGACCCGAACCCGTCACTGACCTAACAAAACCCAAACTCGATATGACCCGACATGTAACCAACCCGAGTGACCCGATTGCCACCTCCCAGAGGCATTCTAGATCTATATGGCAAACACAATTACTAGATATGAACTATCATCGACCCAAACCCATCATTGACCTAACACAACCCAAACTCGATATGACCCGACACGTAACCGATCCGAGTCACCCGATTGTCACCTCTATCAAAGAGGCATTCTAGATCTATATAATTTAAGCCGGCTCGACAAGCCCTCGGAATCGGCTCGGTCAAAACGAGCTAGAGCCGAGCTTGCCTAAATACAAGCCGAGCCCAGCAAGGCTCAGCTCGGAAGCTCGTTTATAGTTTTTTTTTGTATTATTTTGTATACTTTAATAGTTTAATATTAATGTTATTTTAAATTATATGTTATTTAGTTATTTATAAGTATATCGGTTTTTCTACCCTGTGCCCACAAGGCATAGGATAATAGTTACTTAGGCATAGGATAACAACCACTTTAAGGCTTCGTTTGACAGTGCATTTCAGGTACCTTATTTGGTCAAAGTAGCTTATTACACCAAAATTTCAGGTACCTTATTTTTTCATAAGCGTTTGGCAAGTAGCTTATTTAACCAAATAAGCCACCTGAAATGAAATACTACATAGAGCAGCATTTGAGATTTCAGATACCTGGTTTGATTTGATTTTTCTTTTTTACCCCTTAATTCAATACTATTAAATTATTATCATATCATTTACGTCATTTCATTTCACCAAAATCAGTTACCTTTTCACTTAGTTTGCCAAACAATTTTTTATATAATCAATTACCTTATCAGCTCCTAATTTTCAAGTACCTTATCAGTTACCTTCTCAGGTTTCGGTTACCTTTTCAGTTTTTAGGTACTTTTTTAGGTTTCAGTTCGTTTTACCAAAGAGAGCCTAAGGCTCTGTTTGGCATGTCATTTCAGGTACCTGTTTGAGTAAAAGTAGTTTTTTTGTCAAAAATTTCAGGTAGCTTATTCTTTTGACAGTGCTTGACAACTAGCTTATTTGCCTAAATAAGCTACCTGAAATGAAATCCTACCTAGAGTAGCATTTTTTATTTCAGGAACCTGTTTTAATTTTACCTACCCTTTTTACCCTTCAATTATTTGAAAATAACTCATGTGCTTTTACGTCATTTGACCCAATATCAAACAGTTTTTTCAGCTCATTTTACCAAACAGGGCCTAACTATCCACACTAATTATTTTTCCTAGTAAATCTCAGTTAGTATTAACTAACCAATTTTTTCTCTCTCCTCTCTAAATTTTTCTCTCTAATTTTTGCTGCAACTTTTATTCTCCCACATTTTGTTATTATGTAGAGTCACTAGATCGCCCCCGGGTTAATTATTCAATTATCCAAATAAAAGTTTATTCAATTTATATTTAAATTTAGAAAATTATTGTAGATAAATGGATTAATTATCCAAATCAAATTTAGAGAATTATTGAAGATAATATCAGTTAATTATCAAAATTATACTCTATAAGATAATCATGTTATTTATGATTGAGTATAAATTGAGCTCTTGACCTGTTATTTATAAAAAAAAAACTTAGATTCAACATTTTATTTTTATTGACTAATACTCCGTATATATTTACATCCGACCTGGTATTACCGTATAGGCAAACACAAATGAAACATAAATGATCCGTATGTAGCTGATATCATGGCATCATACTTATTTTAAAAGTTGCAGAAAAAAAAAAGGAGGAAGAGAAAAATTAGAGAGGAGAGAAAAAAAAATTGGTTAGTTAATGTTAATTAAGATTTACTAGGAAAAATAATTAGTGTGGATAGTTAAGGTGGTTGTTATCCTATGCC
>JAOWBH010131911.1:0-13745 GCA_028566215.1 Silene coronaria | reverse complement strand
TTTCCAACTCCATGGCCTTGTTTACTTTCTTGACATCGAGCACAAACCCGTCATACTTATGTGAGCTATCAATTTTCAGATCATCTCATTTCCCATTTTGCCCTCCTCATCCCCATCCCTTTAGATACCCTGTGCCAATATTGAGCCCAATAGAGGCCCAATTAACATGGGTCAACCCGTTTATAACAATAATCCAGACCCGTATCATGTTCCGGGTTATTGGAATAGGAACCCAAACCCGAATCCGATTCCCCCAATTCAGGTGGGTCATTCTGGAACTGTTGATAATAGTAATGGTGGTGCATATGCAATGCAAGGTTATGGATATGATTATAATAATAGTTATAGTAATGTGAATAATGATGATCGGAGTAGTAAAAGATTGAGGGTTGATGGAGGGTGTCCGGGGTCGTATGGGGGCGAAGGCGATCCTAATGTGGTGAATTCAGGGATTGGGTATGATGGGGGGTTTGAGACGATATCCGGAAGAAAATTTGGGTTTCAATAGGATGCCGAATAAGGTGAGTGTGTCGGATGTGGAACATAGTCGTTTGGGAAATGAATATCAGGGTCATGATCATCAGATTGCTATGTATGGGAATGTGACTAAGCTGGTTAATAGTGGGGGTTTTAGTCAGGGAGGGTTTAGACCTGATAATGATAATCATAGCCAGTCAAGACTAATGGTTTTTTGGAAAAACTGTGTTGATCCACATGGTGATTTTCATCCATGTGGGAAGCAGTGGTTTGACAGCTATGCATATTCATAGCATGCAGATTCCTTCGGGCTTGGGAGTGGTCTCGATGTCGTCAGCACTCTTTTGTAGTATTATGTTGTATTAGTATCATGACATTGTCGTGAGTCGGATTTATGTAGTTGGATCACTTATTTTGATGTATGACTATTCGACTTGACACTCTTTGTTTATATATAACTTGCTTTGGATTGAACTTGTTCGCACCATAACCTCGGGAAACCGAGTATGTGACCCCTCCATTGGTCGAGATCGTCTTATTCGTGGCCTCTCGGTTAGTGGGAGTGTTACATCTCGGGTATTGCACCTGGGTCCTCCGTAGGCAAAAAAACTCCGGTCTTATCAACATTAAGATGAAGGTCAAATCGGGAACCGTTTGGGGGGACACCAGGAAGACGACTTCTAGGGTCTTTCGTAGGCGAAAAAAACCTCAGTCTTATCAACATTAAGATGAAGGTCAAATCAAGGACCATCTTTGATAAGCAGATCTAAAAGACCGTTCCTACCACCAAAGTGTTATTTCGTAAAAGCTACTATTAAGTAACAGTAAGCATTCAACGAACTATGTGGCTCAGACACTTCAATATTACCTACGTACCCGTCGCCCGTCGGACACTTAATTTTAGACCAAAACATGAATTTTTTTTCATAAAGATGGACAAATTCAACGCTTGAACACACACATGACGTATACTTCTAACGAGCCCGACCATAGCTGTGGACAATGAAGCTACTTGCCCTACTTACCCGCTTAGAAAATCAATAGACGGTGAAATATTGCTGGCAAAGTACCTAATTAGGAATTGATACTACTGGTCAATGAAGTCTTGAAATATAAGGCCAAAGTAAAATACCGTTTACACTGTTTACGAAATAACCAAATCCCACGATGAATTTGTCTACATCAAAACCTCACTAGTTGCTAGAGTGGCACTGCAAATAACCATAACCAAACGACTTTGTTCAACGACCAGGAAACTGTTGCTTGAATCTGAGTCTAACTGGTGCATTCAATGGGGATCTTAGAACTTGACATTGTATGAAACTCCCTGCAAAATTGACAAGTAACACACAACAATACACAAGTAACTGAAGTAAGTATTCAGACGAATCAAAAACAAAATAAGAAAATGGAAAAAAGATCAATTACTTACGTTGATGTTGAGGTGGACGAGAGCGTGTTCCAGCCCCATGAAAAGTCACTATGCATTGTAAACCAACGCCTCCTGAACCTTCCTCAAACAAACCACGAGTTCCTTCTTCGTCAACATGATGTGCATCACATATTGATAGATGTGTTTCATTTTGCGGAGCGATGGCAGTGAAGCGCCCTATGTTCTCCCAGTTGCCTTCTATTTCCTCCCGAACCGTTTCCTCGAAATGGCGAGCCTCAAGCATGAAAACTTTATCTGAACAATCAATTAAGAAACATTAGAGAATTTAGAATAATAGACAAAGACGATCATCCTATATGATTATAAAGTTTTGATATATGTACGTAGATGCATGCCTGCACCATCAGAAATTGACGCTTCAACATAATCTACGATCCAAATTCCATTCTTAACCGAATCGACACGATAAGGAGATGACTTTGTCAAATTGAAAGTTAAGAGAGCAGAGGAGGAATCTATCACCATTGCACCAACACGAGTCCAGCTACCTGCATGCAAAAAAGAATTAACATTTTAGAGTTTAGCAAAATATATTCTACTAAAAATAACTCTAGGCTCCTAACCTGAAACTTTTAGCGAAACTAGTACGCATCCAATAACTTATAAAGATAAATTGAGAGCTTTGGTTATCTTCGTCATAGATTACGTCCTCAACTTTACGATTTGACCCCACCCCTATTTATTTACTCAACTTATCTTTCACAAGTTAAAAATCATTACTTCAATAAATTCACAAACTGCAGTTGTCATTTAAACATCTCCATCACAATCTTCTTCAGCTGAAGATTGATATCCTATTTACAGCTTCATGAATCTTTTATTGTCATTGGGACACATCCACTACAATCACCTTTAAAGGTATCTACATTCTACAGCCTACAAAGATTTTCAGTTACATGCTAAGTTGTCTATAGTCAGATTCATTCTTATCTTGCACAAAATAATAGACCATTCTACGTATATGTATATAAGTACAATTTCAATGCAATTTAATTTGAGCTTGTCACCTAACCAAGTTGAAAGAATCTCTTCACACCAAACTTTTAAAAAAGAAATTCAATAGAGAGAAACTTAGTAGTTCCTACAGATATAACTATGGTGTGCAGCCTTTCTTTAAGGGTACCTACTTAAAACACTTACAGGGATCAATCAAGCTACCCAGCTGAATACAGATAATTTTCTTTGAGATAAAGATCATATCTCAATAACTGCACTGAAGGCTTACTCTCAAACCAACTCAGGTAGGCATGTTTTTGTAGCTTAAACCTAGCTCTGACAATTCAAACACTAAGATATATATGCTCACCTGAAAGATTCGGTGGTAGAGCATGTGTCTTATCTGCATCAATCACAATACAAGTCAGAATAAACAATATAGACTACACAAGAAAAGGAATTTTTTAAAAACAATTACAAAAGTACATACCAAAAGCAAAACCATATATGATATTCCACATCTTCGAGACTTCGATCTCACCATATTGTCCAGGAAGCAACCCGAAATCCCTCAAGAAAGCCTCTCGCCATGCAATACCATCAACAACTTCTTTGTGAAAAAATGAGCAAGTGGCCACAAGCTTGGCAAGACTAGCCCCATCGGTTTTCCTAGCTATTTTAATCCAAATATTTGTTGGCAAAACCTAGCAAGGGCCAATTGAGATTCACAAACATCAGGTATTACATAACAAAGCTAAAACAATGTGAAATCAACATTTGGTTGTAGTATAACAAGCAAGTGATCATTTCATCTTTAGACGTTAAAATATAATACAACCTCGAATTAGCTAGTAACTCTTGAACAAACTGAACAAAGGTTTTAAAAAAACTTAATTGACATTAAGTAATCAGTTATGAAAAAAGTTAAAAACTTATAAACCTTCAAGGTAGTTACACCGTCAGCTGCAATACTGGAACTTGGAGATGACTTCACACATCCATCAACATCAGCCACAGATGAAGCAGGTTCGTGTCCACTACAAAAACAGAGAAACACACGATTACATCTGCAAACTTGCGAAATCCAGAGGCAACTCCTCAAATTACAATAAAAAAAAGACACAAATTGGAAAGCACGCCTCATACCATCTACGATGAGCTAGAGGAACAATTACATCATTAAACGACCAACAAGTTACTTACACATGATACACTGGCTGTAGAGCTCCGCATATCAGATCAAACAACTGATTGTCCTACAAAAATACCAATGTAGTTGTTAGTCGCCAAAGTCCACTATAAGCTTTGTTCTCGCGATATTTTGAAAATCCAATTACTCTTGCACATCAAATAATGAACGTTTGTAAGGAAATCTTGGCTGTAATTAGCATACGGATTTATGGGGGGCCATGTCACGAAAATAAATAAAAAATGTCACGAAAATATTAACCTGGAGAAGGGCCATTAGAGATTCACGAACACTATCTCTGTCGATCGTAGGCAAAACACATGTATTTGAGACTGAAGTGCCACATCCCTAAATTAATTAAAAGAAGGATAAGTCTCACAGTTTAGACGAGTGTGTGAAGCATAGCCTAGGACAATGCAAAGGCAGGTATTACATAACAAAGTTCAATAAATGAGAAATCAACATTTGATGGTAGTATAACATGCCAAGTAATCAATTCATCTTTAGATGTTGAGTATCATACAATCTCAAATTAGCTAGGAAAAAAAAAAGGTGAACGGTAATTGGATTGAGGATAAAATAGAATCCTGGGTCGCGAGCAGTGATTCGATTGATGAAGAATGAGCATTTTTGGTTTAGTTCTCCACTTTAACGACAGAAAAAAGGATTGACCAAATTCTATGGCGTCTGACTCGTAGTGATCGCTTATTAAAAAAATGACTCTGGTTAACAAATGATTGAACAACTGCGAGAAATTTACTTACGATACTTAGTTGACATTCATAAAAAGTATCTAATTGAATTATGAGTTCAATATATCTTGTTTAGCAGCAAGACGGATGATCCTTGCTCATTATCAGACAATCACTTATTCACAAACCTCGCGTGAGGCTAATAGGTTTCATTTCCCATCTCATGAAAAACCGTTTTCGCTCCGCTTAGTCTTATCCTCTCTAGGGGTTTAGTGATAGGTTCTATAGGAACTAGACGATCTTATTTGGTCAAATACCTAGCAACAAACTCCTACATTCCTTTTATTACGCTAATTTTGAACAAGTTCCTGGGTAACAAGCTTAAAGGTTTTCTTATTGATGCTAGTGACAATATTGATATTGATGCTAGTTACGATATTGATCGTGACCTTGATACGGAGCTGGAGCTGCTAACTATGATTATGATGAATGCGCCAACTATGGATATGATGCCAGAAATCGACCCATTTTTATATCACCCTTAAATTCGAATTAGCAAAAAAATGTCTCCATGCATGATATGGATTCGAAACATCCATGATCTGGATGTGAATGAGTCAAATTACTTATCCCTCGGCCTATTAGTGAACTCTCTCTCCAGGGAATGTGAAAGATGGTCCACTAGAATTAGCTAGTAACTTTTGGACAAACAGAGCAAAGGTTTAAAAAAAACCTAATTGACATTAACTAATCAGTTATTAAAGAAGTTAAACTTATGAACCTTCAAGGAAACACCATCAGCTGCGGTACTGGAACTTGGAGATGGCTTCACACATCCACCGACATCAACTACAGATGAAGCACGTTTGTGTTCACTGCAAAGCAGAGAGACACGATTACATCTGCAAACTTGCGAAATCTAGAGCCAACTCCTCAAATTACAAGAAAAGAAGACACGACTTGGAAAGTACACCTCATAGCATCCAGGACGATGCTAGAGGAACAATTACATCATTAAACGACCAACAAGATACTTACACATTATGCACTGGCTGTAGAGCTCCACAAATCAGATCAAACAACTGATTATCCTACAAAAATACCAATGTTGTTTTTAGTCGCCAAAGTCAATTAGAAGCTTTGCTATCGCGCGAGTTTTGAAAATCAAATTACTCTTGCACATCAGATTGTGAATGATTGTAAGGAAATCTTGGCAGTCATTAGCATACGGATTGATGGGGGGCCATGTCATGAAAATAAATATAAAATGTCAAGAAAATATTAACCTGGAGAAGAGCCATTAGAGATTCACGAACACTATCTCTGTCGATCGTAGGCAAAACACAAGTAACTGAGACTGAAGCGCCACATCCCTAAATTAATTAAAAAAAAGGATAAGTCTCACAGTTTAAACGAGTGTGTGAAGCATAGCCCAGGACAATGTAAAGGCAGGTATTACATAACAAAGTTCAATAAATGAGAAATCAACATTTGATGGTAATATAACATGCCGAGTAATCAATTCATCTTTAGATGTTGAGTATCATACAATCTCGAATTAGCTAGCAACTTTGAAACAAACTGAATAAAGGTTTAAATAAACTTAATAAAGGAGTATAAACCTCCAAGGTAGTTACACCATCAGCTGCAGTACTGGAACTTGGAGATGACTTCACACATCCACCGACATCAGCCACAGATGAAGCAGGTTTGTGTTCACTGCAAAAACAGAGAGAGGGGGACGATTATAGCTGCAAACTTGCGAAATCTAGAGCCAGCTCCTCATATTCCAAGAAAAAGACACAAATTGGAAAGTACACCTCATACCATCTAGGACGAGCTAGAGGATCAATTACATCATTAAACGAGCAACAATATACTTACACATGATGGACTGGCTGTAGAGCTCCGCATATCAGATTAAAAAACTGGTTGTCCTACAAAATACCAACTTTGTTTTTAGTCGCGAAAGTCCACTATATGCTTTGTTCTCGCGATATTTTTGAAAATCCAATTACTCTTGCACATCGGATTGTGAACGTTTGTAAGGAAATCTTGGCCATCATTAGCATACAAATTGATAGGCCATGTCTTGAAAATATATAAATAAGCCAAGAAAATATTAACCTGGAGAAGGGCCTTTAGATATTCACGAACACTATCTCCGTCGATCATAGGCAAAACACAAGTATTTGTGACTGAAGTGCCGCATCCCTAAATTAAGAGAGAGAGAGAGAGAGAGAGAGAGAGAGAGAGAGAGAGAGAGAGAGAGAGATAAGTCTCACAGTTTAGACGAGTGTGTAAAGCAAAGCCTAGGACACCCTAAAAGCAGGTATTACATAACACAGTTAAATAAATGAGAAATCAACATTTGATGGTAGTATAACATGCAAGTAATCAATTCATCTTTAGACGTCGAGAATCATACAATCTCGAATTAACTATCAACATTTGAGAAAACTGAACAAGGTTTAAAAAAACTTAATTGACAATTTATCATTTATAAAAGAAGTTAAACTTATAAACCTTCACGGTAGTTACATCATCGGCTGCAGTACTGGAACTTGGAGATGACTTCACACATACACCGACCTCAGCAACAGATGAAGCATGTTCGGGTTCGAGATCACTGCAAAGACGGAGCATACATAAAAACCATTCATGTAAGTGGGAACGTATTTACAGCTGGATCTCTGCCAGATGAAAAAATGCAATCTTTGATTCAATAATTGGAGTAGAGTCTATAGAACACTACAGCTTCAAACATACGAAAAAATTTGGTGTCAAGTATTTCCATGATAAGGGGAAGAGGATATAATTGTGCAAAGTATACACTACATCATCCAATAGGAGCTCAAGCAACAATCACACAAAGTACCGTCATTGAAGGTGCTAGCATTTTCAAGAGATTAATCTAAAAATGTTTGAACAAAAGAAATTAAAAAAATGTGGTATGCGTTACAATATTACTTATGCCACTCAAAGCTACAACCTATGTTACTCAAACATGACGGCAGCATGTCTGACACGAATTTTTTTTGAAATATTTGGACATGTTCAACCGCGTGTCTTGACCAACATAATAGACACACAACAAACACATCAAAAATGTCTAAATCCCTTAATTTCTTATAAAGAACAAAAAATATAAGGATACGTTACTGTTCAACATAATGTCAATTCGAAAAAAAATGTGTGTAATTTGTCGTTAACAAGTTGCAAATAGGGAAAAATGTTAGTTTGAGAGTAGTGCACTATATTAATTAAAAATAAAAAGTGTACTTCACTGTGGGTCTTAACTCTTCTACTTGCGCTTTTCACCTTTCAGCTTTCACATCTAATCTAATTAAAAATAAAACAATAAAGAGTCATTTTTCATACGTCATTTATTTCTACATTAAACCCAGATCTACATTTATACAAATTACTACATAGTTATTAATTAACAAAGAAACTAAAGGAACCCAAGTTCAAACAAGTGCCATGTAAATTGCCATTTTTTTTTCTTTTTTGCTGCTCTTTTGGCCTTAACAGTGTCAGGGTCTGTCGTGTCTGTCAAGGACGTGTCAGACATGTGTCGTGTCCCACCATGTCATGTCCAACAGGTGTCGTGTCACCTGTGTGTCGTGTCGGCCTAACACGGGAGACAACCAACGTGAACAAATTGAGATGGTTAAATTTTAGCCCCACGGGCCGAATGTGGTGGCAGTCGGATTCCAAACCACACTTGTAGCAAGAAGCAACCAAACCAATTTAAGAACATGAAATTGTAGCCGAGAGATTTCCTCAGTTTTGTGCTTAAAGTAGGGAACTCAGATGCGCTAGTATAGGAGTGCAACAAGACAAGAGTGTCCAGACACATCTAACAAGAGACATACATTCGATGCACTCCCTGTAGAGCTATGCATATCATATCAACAAAGTGATTGTCTTGCAAACACGGCGCACTTTTATTAGAAGAGGATTATACAGAAGGGGCTGAAAGCATTAAATTCAAAAACTGGTAGAGGACGCCAAAAAAACCCGAAATTACAGCTATCATTCAACTTGACAAAATCAAGTCACCATGAAGACTACTACACTTGACTCCCTAACACTGACATGTGACACCTTTTACCCACAGGTTTTTAAAATGGAGTAGCTAATTCAAACATGCTAGCCGACTGCAAATCGTTTTGAGACTAAGGCGTTGTTTATATTAAATACTTCTGAAACCTTTGTCATTTTATCTATTCTGCTTCTACAAGTGTCTACCTGTAATACATCAGTCATCATTAAAACAGAGATAAAAGTAACAAAGAATGTGAAAAATACAAACCTGAACAAGGGTCAAAAGCGGTTCTCGAAATCTGTTTCTATTCAGGATTGGTGGTTCAAGTTCGTTGAGGTCACTGCAAAATAAGGCATGCATTCAAAGTCAGCCATATTAGGGAAGTAAAACTTGACTAATAGGCTGTAACATCAGTAATCCTATGACTCGATTAGATGAAAGAACATACTTACCCACAACAAAAGACCAAAGGCCAAGGCAAAAAAATAAAATACTAAATTTGTCAAATTGAAAAAGACAACATCAAATAATCAAATGTTAACAAAAAGTAACTTTTGATCTGTAATTTTTCCAAACGTCAAGGTTTTGCAATAATTAGTAATCAGATTCCGCAAGTATGCCTAAACCAGAAACGTTCACAATCTTACCATGACGCTAAATAATAGCGCTATTACAGACTAAACATACTATTAAATCAACTAATCAATAAATTACTACCGCAATTAAAACATTCGCTATTCATATCAATTAGACATAAATGAAACAAACCTAACCTAAATCAGTCAATTAAAATTACTACAATACTAGAAAATCGGAGAAGAAATCAACCTGCCGTCGTCTTTAGTATCAGCCTTAGATTTTCCTCCCTTCATTATAACCACTGCAACGAAAACACCAAAGAAAAGAACAATCAAACACCAAAATGAACAAAAATAAGCAAAAAAAATGGAGAAAAACAAGCATTAATTAATGAACAACGAGACTGAGTGAAATTACGAGAAAGTTGATAGGGTTAGGGTTTGAGAGAGAAGAGCGATGCGTAAAAATCAAGCAAAAAACAAGCGAAAACACAAGAAAAGAGGAGAGAGAATGAGTGATATTCCAAGAAAGATGGTTTGAGAGTGAAGAGAGAGAAAGCGACGCGGAGCGAAAAGAGGAGAGAGAATGAGTGAAATGAAATTACCAGAAAGGCAGAAAGATGGTTTGAGAGAGAAAGCGATGCGGTAAGTGAACTTTTTTACACCGGTAGGAGGGAAAATGGTATTGGGTTTTGGCCCTTGGGGGGTTAGGGTTTAATGTATCAGTTAATCTCAGTCTTTGATCTCGTTCTATCCTACGGTCTATAATCCACTTCACCAAAGAGACACTACCTCAAATGAAACTTTTCATTCAATTCTATACATTTACTTTTAAAACACTATTAAGTGTGAAAAATTTTCGATATAACTTCTGATATATAGAATAAAAAATAGTCATGTGAGATCTTGTTTAAATTGTCTTACCGGACTACAATGTGAATATCAAATTTTTATAATTTTTATTAATATGTAGCTAAAGATATGAACAAAAGAAAACGAATTCCAGTTGGTATTGGAGAAAGGTATGTCAAATTAAGACTCTTTTCTCAGACACCTACCAGCAGCACATGTGGACTGATAATCATAGATACACAATTGCTAAAGGTTATGAACATCTAAGAGATAAAGGGGAAAAAATTCAATGGCACTCTTTGATCTGGAATAAATGGACTATCCCTAAGCACGGATTCATAGCATGGGTTTACCATCATGGTAATATGAATACAACTGAAAAACTCTTCAAATTAGGCATAAGTGAAGAGGATACATGTTGTATATGTCAGCATAATAGAGAGACCATAGAACATTTATTCTTCAAATGTCGATACATTACCCAGCTCATCTTGCAAATTGGAAACCTGATTGGTTTCAATATCCCTAGCTTTAACACGCTTCAATGGAGATTTCAGTTTCGAGGCTCGAAACTGAAAACCAATGTGCTTAATGCGGTGCTAAATGCGTGCATCCACCACATTTGGCGATAGAGGAATCTAAGTAGAATGGAGCAAACCCTTCTCCTCCTGCATAAACTCGCTTTGACTAATGTGGATGAACTTAATATGAGAATACTCGGTTTAAGAAAATCAAACAATAATCGAGATATGAATTGGTTTCAATAAATAATGGTTAGCTCTGGGTGAGGGCGAATCGAGAAGAAGGTGAATGAAGAGGATGAAGATGGTCTGGATTTGTTTTCTGAATTAGATTCCTATTTGGATTTGTTGTCCTTTTAGGGTTTGTTTGTAATGGGGGTGATTGTTTGGTACCTATTTTTGGTTTGATTTTGGTTCATGCGGAGTCCAGTTTGAGTATGTGTGGATTAGGTCATTGGGTCGTGTCTGACTTGATGCGCCTAGTCCTAATTTGGTTACGGTTTTCCATTTTTTGATATATACTTACATTTTATCAAAAAAAAAAAATTGAAAGAAAAACTTCAAAACTCAAGTATTAATAATGCTAATAATGACCATGCCGATTGCACCAAAGAAATAGAAACCTAAAAAGGTTTACTTCTGCATGCTAGGAAAGTTCACAACAAATGGGAAGGAAGTACAATGGTCTTAAACTTTCTGACCGAACAATCCGACAATAATTTGAAGATGGGTCTGGGTCATGAATCTTACAGTCGTAGAGACCACTCCAAATGTAAACCTACCCCATCTGAATGTGATTTTCGATTACGGAAATATGTTGATCTACCTGAGTATCTCATCTGTAATTACTGTGTTGTTTCTGGTCACATTCGTATTAATTGTGTTAAACATGCCCTTGATAATGCCAAAATCAAGAAACTGCCGAAACTGTCAATATCTCGGATCAAGATGATTCGGATATTGAATCAGAGCATGTAGAAAATAGGGACTATAAAATTCACTGGTATTACGATATGGAATTTGTTCAAAAAGAAGTACCAAAAAAAAATATCTGTGCCAAAAATTAGGTCACCTTCATCATCAAAATCTGCAAATAAAAAGAAAATTGTGAGACAGGCTTAGGTTAGGAAAGATATGATACATAAAGTCACTAACATCAAAGGACCCAACTTAGCGTGGGTACCTAAGACTTGCCTTTGATTTGTTTTGCAGGAAATAGTGAAAGAAAACAACTTATGGTACCTTGATAGTGGATGTTCAAGGCACATGACTGGAAACAAGAAATTGTTTCTTTCACTAAAACCTTTCGATGGTGGAAAGGTCATATTCGGAGATAATAAGAAAGGAATGGTCGTTGGAGTTGGTAAAATTGGTATATCCTCTTCTCATGCCATCAATGATGTATATTTGGTAAATGGACTTAAACATAATCTTCTTAGTATATCACAATTATGCGACAAAGGTAATAAAGTTGTATTTCATTCAGATAGTTGTCGAATCATAATTGAAGGAACCAGTAACGTCATACTTGAAGGACAACGTAGGAGAAATGTTTATATGGTTATGTAATTCCTACTAACTTCTTCTCTTATATGAAAGTTACACTTGATGATCCTTGTCTGTGGCACAAGCGTTTTGCTCATATTAGCTCGCCAATCCTAAGCAAGTTGATCAAATGGGACTTGGTTGAAGGTCTTTGTAAAATCAAGTTTGACCAAGATAAGATGTGTGATACGTGTGCAAGGTGCAAACACGTAAGATCATCTATTAAGCCTAAACGAATAGTGAGCACAAAGGAGCCTTTGGAACTAGTGCATGGATCTTTGTGGACCAATGAAGGTGAGGAGTCGAGGAGGGTCAATGTATGTCTTTGTTTTAGTGGATGATTTTTCTCGATTTGTATGGCCTATATTTCTTCATTCTAAAGACGAAACTTTTTCTGAATTTTCGATCTTAATGAAGGTTGCCCAAAATAAGTATAAATCCAAACTAGTGGCTATTCGTACGGATCACGATACCGAATTTGACAATCATGCTTTCATAGAATATTATAGGGAGAATGGCGTGGGACATAACTTTTCTGCGCCACGTACCCCACAACAAAACGGTGTTGTTGAACGCATGAATAGGACACTAGAAGATATGGCACGAACTATGCTCTTATGCAATGGTTTGACACGAAATTTTTGGGCAGATGCTATAAGTACTGCATGTTATGTACATAACCGAGCTATGATTAGACCTATCCTGAAAAATACTCACTACGAGCTTCTTAGAGGTAGAAAACCTAATATATCCACTAGTAGAAAAAGTGACATTTGTTGGTTTCTTAAACCTCTAATTAGACTTTCTAATTAGTTTTCATATTAACTCTTTAATGTGTTTTATGAATGATCTAGTGCATGCATGACTAAAATAAAAGGGTAAAGGAAGAAACAATTTCTTACAATGATAAAAGGAATTTTTGGGCACAAAGTTAGTCACCTACTAACTTTGATCTTGAGCTTATATGAATTTGGATGATCCTCCAAGTCCCTTGTTAAGAACCTCCTTTAAGATGCACCAAGACAATCCCAAATATTTATTTATATTATTAACTAGATAATACAAATAAAACCTTACTTAATATTATTGAATAATATTACTACTCTTAGTAATAATTTATGAATATTAAGTTTATAAGAGTTTATAAGAGAAGAATGAAAGATGGAATGGAGAAGATGAATAAATGTTTGCCAAAATGAAGTTGTGTACAAATGAGCAAAATGCTCATATATATACAAGAGGTGGCCGGCCCAAATGGGTTATGTGGCACCATTTTTCATTTAATTTTTATCCTTATAATTAGATGGTAGTGGGTGTATGTTTAGCACATGATTTCATGACATTTTACAAGTTAATGGACAAAATAATTAGTATACATTACACTAATAAAAACTTGGCCAAAAATGGTTAGTTTGGGTCCATTTTGATTTTTAACATTTGTCCCACAAATG
>JAOWBH010131800.1:0-13746 GCA_028566215.1 Silene coronaria | reverse complement strand
AAAATATTATTATAAAATACGGAAATAATTATTTTAATAATGAACTTTCCGAATAAAATATTATTATAAAATACGGGATGTTACACATTGTCTTTACTAGGCATCATCGGGCTCTCATATTCTTTTCCAAATCTCAAAATAGCATGAGCGGCCTCATGTTTCTGGGGATTAACTTGGGGAGGTAGTGTCCCCTTTTGTCTTTGAGAATTGAATGTAGCCATTTGGGTCATTTGTGTCTCAATCATTTGGTTATAGGATTAGATGTTATTGATCGAGATATCCTTGGCTTAGCTATCTTTTTACATTTAGGTGAAAAAGTCTTGTTCGTTTCTTTGCATTTGGATGATGACCTTTTGTATGTCCAAGAACGAGTCATGATTCAACGGTGGTTGGGTCGATACATTTTGAAATTGATGGTTTTGATAGCAGTTGTGATTTTGGTTTTGGTTTTGTGATCTTTAGAAATGTTGGTTGTTTTGAGCTTGGTTCTGGTTTCTCATCGGCGGAGGCACATAGGTCTGTTGTTGTGGGTTTTTGAAATTTGGACTTCTATAGTATACATTTGGAAGTAACTTGGTATTCTCAATGTAGAAGCTAGAGTATGGGGTTCCTTGTCGATAGGCTTGAAAAGTATTGACTTGTTCTAGGCTACATCGACACTCATGAGCCTCATGTCCAAACGTTCTGCAGCTCTCACATATCCCACAAGGCATTGTAGGTGTCGTTGCCATAACATTGACTTGGTGCATGGATCATTGATTTGAAGAACTAGAAGCTTCCGTCGCTTGGGAAATAGCCTCCTTAAACTTGATATTCATGGTATCCATATGAGCATTAAGTTGTGATCCAAAGTCGACACTCAATTGAGTAATGGCATCAACATCATGATTTCCTCCTCTACGAGCCATTCGAGTCCGGTTATATTGGGAATTGTAATTTGGCATCTCCTTAATTCTTGTCCATGTTTGGTTATCATCAACTTCGGTAAACATACCGTCAGAACCCATGTTCAATATATTCCATGAGTATTCAAAAAGTTCATTCCAAAATTGTTGGACTAGAAGCCATTCACTAAGGCCATAATGAGGACATGAACAACAAATGGATTTAAATCTCTCTCATGCCTAGTAAAGTGCTTCCTCATCTCTTTGATTGAAACCCGTGATTTGAAGACGAAGGAGATTCGTCTTTTCCGGAGGATAGAACCTCTTATAGAACGCCAAAGCTAACTTCTTCCAAGAGTCAATACCAAGTTGAGCTTTGTTCAAAATTTTCAACCATTGTTTTGTCACTTCAATTACCGAAAATGGGAATATGTTATATGATTATTTCGTCTCGTTTCTTCCCGCTTTTCATTGTGTTTGACCCATTTTTAGATGGTTTTACATGCCTTTACATGTATTTTATGTCCCATTTCCTGTTCTTTGAATTCGTGTCTCTTATTGTAGAATTTGAGACGGAAATAAGGAAATGAGAGCAAGTGAGACGGTTTCGAAGATGACATAGGAAAAAAGAAGAGGAAAAGCTGAGAAAGGGCTCTCAGCCGGTAGGCTGGCAGCCGGTTAGCCGGCTGGGAGATCCCACCTCTGAGCCAAATAAGGAATCAAAGGAAAAGTTATAGGAGACTCCCTGCCAGTGTCGCCACCAGCAGCCGGCCTGCCGGCTTGGATTGCTTGAAGGATGAGGAAAAAGGAAGAAAATGGGAGAAGTTCATAGGAGCCTCCAATCTGGTGGACCAACCAACAGCCGATCCACCGGTTGTGCGTACTTGATGAACATTTTGAAAGAAAAAAAAGAGAAGACTGCAAGCCGGTCTGACCACCAGCGGCCGGTCGATCGGTTGGGACCCTTATTTTCGCATTTCCAACTCTTTTGTAATCCTAAGCTAATTTTTGTGAAACCTATAAATACCCCCTCTTTTTTTCATTTTTAGCGGAGAACCCTAGAGAATTAAACCTCCATTTTAGATCTTAATCTTTCCTTAATCAAGTCGTAATCCTCTCCTAATTAGACGTTAATCACACTTAAAATTAGTTTGGATTCACTTCTAGACTTTTTTATTGGGTTGTAATTTGGAAATTGAAGACATTCATCTTCACTATTTCAATCCAAGGGTGCTCCTTTAATTAATGTGGAACAATTTATCTCTTATTTACATCTCCTTTCATTTGCTTACATATTTTATCTTGTTTAATTGGTGTTTATTCAAAGTCATCATGTTGTTTGTCTTTGTTCACATGTTTCCTTTCATTGTTGATTTCTCCACTCTAAACATGTGTGAGTAATCTCAGCTAGGGTCTATGGGGACCTTGTGTGAGTTAGGGGGATGAATTTGGGTTGATGACACTTTGATTTAGATGATTTATTGGCCTTTACTCTCATGCATAAGAAGTGTTTATTGAATTGTTTAAATGAATGTTTGAACTTTTATTTGATGTTTGGCTTATCTTGGTGCTTATGCTATTGGATGGTCCTTATACCATGTTTGTAATAAGTTTATCTTATCTAAGTGATAACTTGTTAATGAACTATTAAGCGTAAATCCTTGACCAATATCATCACCTATGTCTTGTTAAACCTTGTTTCTTCCTCTAATTACTCTAGTGAGTCCAAAGACACTAGATATCTCGTCATTGATTTGAAATAACTTTATTTAGTCTTTGTTACATTTCATTTGCATCCTTGTTTACAATCAATCAACCTCTTTCATTTGTTTGACTAAACAAGACTTGAACGGGCTTAGTATTAACCCCTTCCATCCCCGTGTTCGACCTCGACCACGAGCTACATAGTAGTTGAGCTTTATAATTTTGTTTTCATATCAAGGTAGTGACTATCTCGTTATCAAAATGGCGCCATTGCCGGGGATGGCGTTAGGTTATACTTAGTTAGTTAGAGTCTTAGGCTTAGTCATGGTTAAATTGTTTGTTCATTTGTTTGAGTAGTGACTTGTTTCTTGTAGAGTGAGTGTGTTATTGCTTATCCCTAATATCTAAAATGCACTAGGAGTCTAACAATTTGTTTTAGCGCACGCCTAGGATAAACGTGAACAGATTGTTTTACGATTCTGACCCGGAAAGGCTCCTACAAGCTTTACGGAATAGAACCATAGCAAGAGTTCGCAACTCCTTTCAAGCTATTCTAAACCAAGCTAGCACCTCATCTCCAACTCACCTTGAAACCACAACTTAAGAACAACAAACCAACATCATTGATCCATTTTTAGAAAATCCTTTCCATACCACTCAAATCCCAACAACTACACCACCAAATACAATACCACCAATGGCATACTTAAGATCACATAACATCCCAAATCCGGATGATTCTTCATCCCCCATCCATTTTGGAACTCTATAATCGAATAACTTCGAGATTCACCCGGCTCAACTTGGGCTAATTGAGAGAGATTGCTTCCATGGAAATGCAAATGAGGATGCTCATGCCCACTTGAGAAAGTTCAAGAACAAATTTGCTCTCATGAAAAGGAATGGAGTACCTGAGAATACATTGCGCCTTATGCTCTTTCCGTTTACCTTAGCGGACAAGGCAGATAGATGGTTGAGAAATCATGCACCCAACACCTTTACTACATGGGATGATCTTTCTAAGGCATTTCTAGAGAATTACTACCCATCCTCTAAGACCACTTTGCTTCGGAACGAAATCACTACGTTCCAACAAGAGGATGGAGAGTCCCTTGGAGAGGCATAAGATCGGTTCCAAGACCTTCTTGTTAGATGCCCTCACCATGGCATTCCGGGGTGGTATGTGACCCAATTTTTTTTCCAAACACTTCTACCAAGGACCAAACAGATGGTCAACGCGTCGGCGAGAGGTGGTTTCGACCACCTAGGAGAAGAAGGTAGATCGGTCTTATTAAGAAAATGGTTGACTTTGAAGCAAACTATAGCACAAGAGGGAATATCTTGAAAAGAAGCAAGCCCCCTCCCGAATTCTTAGTGAATGTGGAGACTAATGCTAAGCATGATTTGCTCAACAAGAAATTTGAGGAGTTGAGTAGAAAGCAAGTGAACCAAACTACCACATCTCATGGGCTACCTATGAAAGAAGTGATGTAAAGACCCACACGTGAGTCATGTGGCGGGACGGGGCACACTTATGATATATGTGGCAACAACCTCTACAACAACAACCTTGAGGGGAACAATGTACAAGATATAAATGCCTTCCCAAGCATTTAACAACTTCTCAAACCGCCCACTAAGACCTCCATTTAACAACAATCAATGAAACAACAACAACCATGGGTACAACAATAATCAATGGAACAACAATGACCAAGATGGAATCAAGGGTACAACCAAGGGCAAAACCAAGGGTTTAACAACAACAATCAAGGATTCAATAAATGGAATAACAACAACAACCATGGGAACAATCAAGGATATCAGAGCCAAAATCAAGGCCAATGCCAATGAAACAACAATAATCAAAGGTACCAAAGGAATAATCAAGGATATGGCTTCCACTTATCAACCAACCTTTTAATCAAGAGCTAACACCTCAAGCAAGTAATATGAGAGATGCTAAATATGACAACTTAGTTAATATGATAGGGTACTTTGCAAGTTCAACCCATCAAGGCATGAAGAACCTCTCCGCCTCTCAAATAAATCTCGAAGGTTCTCAAGCTCTTGCTAACCATCAAAGACCTCCCGGTGGATTGCTTGGGCAAGGGCAACATCCAAGAGATCCTATGACAGCAAGAGAAGTTAATGCCATCATGTTGGGAATTGAAACGGAAAAATAAGAGCGATATACATCGCCAAACCGAGAAGAATCATTAAATGAAACAACCTCTTTCAATGGATAAGGAAAATGTTAGGCCAACGATGTCAAAAATAAAAAAGTTAACAATGATCCCGAGAGAAAGAGCATGGAAGATGACTTTGTGCTTGAGAAGATAATGAGAATTCATGATAAAAGCTTGGAAGTTGAAGCAAACCCGGAAAAGGGAGAGATGATAATTACTACACCAACCACTCCCGAAGTTGGTGAACCGACAAAGTGTGAGATAGATAAATAATTTATGATTGAAGAAATAATGAAAGCACCGAATGTGAGGATAGAAATTGAAATGAACCCGAAAAAAGAAGAAATGGTTATGTTGAAGGAGATCTCCCCAAAGGAAGATGATAATAACTTGGTGAGTAAGGTAGCTCTCGAGGAACCCAAGATTGCACCGAAGCCTTTTTATGTGTCACATTTACCTTTTCCTCAAAGGAGGAAAGCGGCCAACGGGAACTCACGGTACGAGAAATTTATGAACTTGGGAGTCACCTTTCCACCCACGAAAGAGACCCTCATTACACCGACTTCCTAGCGGACGTTACCTCGAAGAAAGTATGCATCGACGATCATGAGCGTGTGGCCTCAACGGAGGAGTATAGCTCGGTCATGTCAAGCAAAATACCTATCAAGCTAGGTGGCTCGGGAAGATTTTCGATCACATGTACCGTTGGCAAAAGGTTGACAATGACTTGTGTGATTTGGGGGGCAAGTGTGAGCGTCATGCACTTGCTATTGTGAAGAGACTCAAAATAAAAAGCTTATCTCTCACTTATATAACTATCAAGCTCGCCGATGGGACGATTAAATCTCATATTGGAATCCTTAGGGACGTGGTGGTTAAGGTTGCAACTCTATCTATTCCAAGTTTCCAACCGACTTTATGGTGGTGGATATCCCTATGGGTAAAAGCTCCCACCTAATTCTTGGTAGACCATTCTTGGCTACGGGAGGAGCTATCATAAATGTGAAAAATGGGAGGTTATCTTTAAACGTGGGAGATGATATTGTTGAATTCATGTTGTCGGGTACTCCAAACAAGCCGATAGTTGATGACATGGTCAATGTGGAGATGCTTGACCCAAGAAACTCCAAAGAAGTTTGATGAAAAACGGGAAAGTGAAGTGTTGATGCTAGAAGATGAAAAAGGAAAAGAGGAGTTAAAGCTTGAGGTTGGAGGGGATCACCCCAATGTTCTCCTACTCGAATTTGATTCTAGCACCAACGCCCCTCTAAGAACAATGCCAAAAATGGAGAAGAAGAAACCAAAAAGGTGGAGGAAGAAACCCAAGGGAAAAAAGGAATTCGACCCTAATTTTGAAAAAGAAGAAGCTCTTGTCCATGACAAGAAGAGTTTTGAAGAAGAAGTAGCCTGAAAATGGTTGGAAGTACATCATGCAATAAATAGTGTACATGAAATGTTGTCTAAGCTTGGAAACACTTGTACCATGGGAACGAAAGGAGTTGATAGGGATATAGCGGGACTCCAAGAGGGTGATCCTGGGTAATTAAAGCATCCTTGATGAAGGGGTTTGGTGGAGTTCCCAAAGAACCACCATTGTACATACTCTCTCGTGCTTTATTTGAGTATTTATTGCATTTGCATTTAGCATAGCATGCATCATATATTTTAGCTTGCATTATAATATTTTTAGATTAGAGCATGCATATTATTTGTATAATATTATGATTCTCATGCATAGCACTTAGTATACTCGTATTGTATTATATAGCATTTGCATTGCATTCACTTTAAACCCAAAACAAAATAAAAAAATTTGAAAGTGATCAAACCTTCAAAAACATGTCTTTTAATTTCAAAATATCAAAAATCCAAAAATATATATATTTCATTTCTCAAATTGCCTCCTCTTCACACAATGTTGTATATAATAAGTGTGGGGAGGACCCCCCCCCCCCCCCCCCCACACACACACACACACACACACACAAAACAAGTTATTTCAATTCAATCGAATATAAAAAATCCAAAAACATGTATTTATTTTTGAGAAAAATTTCAAAATCCAAAACAAGTTTTTATTTTCCTTATTCTCCCCCTACATTTCGTTCCATCGAGGACGATACAAGTTTTAAGTATGGGGAGATAAATATCCACCTTGTGTATATTTGTAAATATTTGTGTATATTCGAAAACAAATTTCAAAAATGCCTAAAAAACGAAAAATTTCATAAATATTGCATCGTATATATATGTTTTATCTAACAAGTGGCATAGGAACATGGAACGTTGGAAGCAAAAAGAGAGAAGACGCTTGGTATAACCGTTTCTATCTATTTATCTTTGATTATTCTTTTCCTTTATTTTGTTAAATATATGGAAGAGGACGAGATTTTGATGCTTTGGTTGTTCCTTTGGGGAACTTGTGGTTTCTGTTGTTGATGTGCTGCTAGGATTTAGACAAATTGTTGCACGTTTATATTCATATTGTTTACTTTTCCCGCATGCATTTGTCTACATGTAAATATGTGTTAGTACTACCATTATGCTTGCATTGAGTTTGTACATACATGTTTTTGAACAAATGTGGTCAAGGGAGGGAATATGATACCTCGATGATGACAAATTTCTTGACCGTGTCTTTCCAATCCCCGTGGCTTGCACCCTTTTGACTTCCTCTTTAATAGGGTATTCACTTATGAATACCCGAGAAATGAGGCATGACCGAAGAGGTTTGACCACCTTTGAGACCAAGAAGACCGTAGTCTAGACCTAGGTTTCGACATAGCTACACACATGTGAGGTTTAAAGCCTCCTTGGGCCTGTGCATTCATACCCGGCCTCACTAGGTTTGTGAGTAGGTCTTTTTGCGTGGCGTGTCACATCACAACGCATAAGTGTGACGTCCGTTCCTTAAACCATGAAATGCTCATTTCCGTGTGCATAATTTGAAACAACTTGTTGTACTTCATATTTGAACCTCACATTGGCAAATATGCCTACTTTTCGACCCTTTAGGGTAGGACCGTTTTTGTTTAACCTTTTTGAGCCTAAGCCTTTTCTTGTTGGCACACCTAAAACAATCACTTCATTCCAAAAACCACCGACCTTGATTATGTATATTGTCCATGTGTTTGTGGTGGTACGAAGAAGGTTATTCGAGTCCTAATTCGGTGAGCCCTAGCTAAGCTCATGTGAGTCGGAATATTGGTTTATATTTTGCCATATCTTAAAAAATTCTATGAAAAGAACAAAAATATTTGATTTCTATACTAATTCGGTCATGTAAAAGTCAAGTTCATCCCTTACTCATTATAAAGGGGTAGAAAAAGACTTTGCGAAATAAAAGGCATAAGATGGTTGTCCAAATGTTTCGAATTTCCAAATTTTTGTGCGATTTTAGGCAACTAATGCCACGTCTTTGGTATGTTCGTGTATTGTAAAACGTTGGGAGAAATGGAATTTTGACAACATCTTGATTTGCAACTCCACATCATCCATAATGGTGCTTGCACCAATCCCGTTTTGACCCACAATCTAGTCCCGTTACAACCCTTGTTTCCTATTATGCGCACTTTCGTTCCTTGCATCTCACATATGGTCACATAGAAGAGGATTCCATATTAGATTGCGGGCACGTCTCACGAGTCGTAGTAAGTGAGTGGTTTTGGTTTCTTTTTGTCACAATAACTACCTGTTCTATAAAAGAGTGATGAGTGAACCCACGATGAAGTCGTTGACCTTGGTCCCTTTAGTCATGGGTCTCCATTGGTTGAATCTTGTGTCGTGTCATGTAATTCTTGGAGGACTAGCTTTGCTTCCCCTTGCCCGCCTTAGAATGTGTTTCTTTGGCTTGTGTGGTTACATTTGGGTTGCTTGGGCCATCCTTAGGGGGTCGGCACTTCATTGAGATTTTGAGATGTTATCTCCCGACCTAAACGTTTCATTTTTGAAACAAAACGGCCGTTTAGATGAGGAAAGCGGTTTGCCTTTTGTAGATGCATCCTATATGTTGATTTAATGCTTAAATGTTTAGATGTGTCAAAATTTTGAGCAAGCCCCCACTTGCCTTCCAAGGGAGCTCATACCTCATTGTGTTCCCGTTGTGAGTTGAAGGGACGAAGAAGGCCCGTTAATTGCCTTTCATTGGATTTTATTAGCTTAGTGTAGTAGGAGAGGGGTGAATAAATGTCTTATATTCTACTTACTTACTTGGGGACGAGTAAGACTTAAGTGTGAGGAATTTGATATATGATTATTTCGCCTCGTTTCTTCCCTCTTTCCATTGCTTTTTGACCTATTTTTAGACGGTTTTGCATGCCTCTACTTGAATTTTATGTCTCATTTCCCGTTCTTTGAATTTGAGTCTCTTATTGTAGGATTTGAGACGGAAATGAGGAAATGGGAGCAAGTGAGACGGTTTTAAAGATGACATAAGAAAAGAGAAGAGGAAAAGCTGAGAGAGGGCTCTCAGCCGGTAGGCCGGCAGCCGGTCAGCCGGCTGGGAGACCCAACCCCTGAGCCAAAGAAGGAAATAAAGAAAAAGTTATAGGAGACTAAGGATGTTAGCTGGCATAAGTAAGTACCGCCCCGCACCCGCCCCCAGTTGGGGAGGGTATGGGTAGAGTTTTTGTGGGTGGTGAGGCGGGTACGGGTACAAAAATACTACTCGCCATGAGTGATAGGGCGGAGATGGGTTTTACGTCATACCCGTTTACCTACCAATTATGAAAAATAATTGTATATATTGTTGTGACTTTCTATAATGTTTTTTTATTAATTTTTTTGAAATATTAAATTATAAATATAAAAATGTGAATTTACGGCTATTCCTAATTATTTTAATACATTTTATTTAAAAAGGTAACGAGAAAAAATAAGACATAGGTAGGTGGTGGGTAAATGGGGCGGGTATGGGTATGAAAACTTGTACCCGCCATGGGTGGTGGGGCGTGTATGGGTTTAAGAATTGCTTGGTGAATACGGGTACGGGGAAGCCTATATCGGCACCACCCCGACTCAATGACATCCTTACAAGAGACTCCTTGACAGTGTGGCCACCGGCAGCCGACCTGCTGGTTCGGAGTGCTTGGAAGATGAGGAAATAAGAAGAAAATGGGAGAAGTTCACAGGAGCCTCCCAGCCGGTGGACCAACCAGCATCCGGTCCACCGGCTGTGCGTACCTGATGAACATTTTGGAAAAAAAGGCAGAATACTCCTAGCCGGTCGACCGGCTGTGACCCTTATTTCCGCATTTTCATCTCTTTGTAACTTTAACCTAAATTTTGTGAAACCTATAACGACCCCCTTCTTAATTCATTAGTAGGGGAGAACCCTAGAGAATTAAGACTCCATTTTAGATCTTAATCTGTCCTTAATCAAGTTGTAAATCTCTCTTAATTAGACTTTATTCACTCTTAAAATTAGTTTAGATTCACTTCTAGACTTTGTTATTGGGTTGTAATTTGAAGATTGAAGACATTCTTCTTCACTATTTCAATCCAAGGGTGATCCTTTAATTAATGTTGGTATAATTTCTTTATTATTTACATCTCCTTTCATTTGCTTACATCTTTTATCTTGTTTAATTGTTTTTTATTCCAACTCATCATGTTGTTTGTCTTTGTTCACATCTTTCCTTTCATTGTTGATTTCTCCACTCTAAACATGTGTGAGTAATCTCATCTATGGTCTAGGGGGTTCTTGGGTGAGTTAGGAGGATGAATTTGGGTTGTTGACACTTTGATTTAGGTGATTAATTAGCCTTTACTCTCAAGCATATGAAGTGTTTGTTGAATTGTTTAAACTAATTTTGGTGCTTTTGCTATTGGATGGTCCTTATGCCATGTTTGTAATAAGTTTGTCTTAACTAAGTGATAACTTGTTAATGAACTTAAGGTGACTATGAGATTAGCTCTATATCATTGACCATTATCATCACCTATATCTTGTTAAACCTTGTTTCTTCCTCTAATTACCCTAGTGAACCCAAAGACCCTAGCTTTCCCGTCATTGATTTGAAATAACTTCATTTAGTCTTAGTTAAATTTCATTTTCATCCTAGTTTACAATCAATCAACCTCTTTCATTTGTTTGACTAAACAGGACTTGAACGGACTTAGTATAAACCCATCCATCCTCGTGTTTGATCTCGACCACTATCTACATATAGTAGTTGAGCTTTATAAATTTGTTAGCATATTGCGGTAGCGAAAATCTTGGTATCAGAATAAGACCCATCTAATTTGGTCTTGAGTGATTCCCTTTTGAGTAATAGCTTCACAATAGTCACAAAAAGTCTTCATGTGAAGATGAGTATCTTCACTTGCCATTCCTCCAAATTGACTCATCTCAACAAGTTGAATGAAAGCGCTTTTTGCTATAAAGTTTCTGGTTAAATGAGCGGATGTTGGTGTAACATTTGGGAGTGTATCTTCTGTGGGAACGGAATAGAAAGAGAATTTAGGCATTTTGGGTTGATTGTTTGGTTGTGTTATTAGGATTGTGTTTATGTTTTAGTTGATCTCTCCATCTCTTACAAAAGGATTAGTGAACTCCACACCCTTTATACCAACTTCCACAACATTAGCTTCCACAAGATTGTTTTGTTCCTCTGTAGTAGAAGTAGATGTCGACCCACTTTCAATGTTTCTAAAAGATCTTCAGATTCCTCTCACCGTCCTTTTGATCTCTGGATCGATAGGAAGTTGTTGCCCCCGGATTAACCTCGTAGGCATACGCAAAAAAACATTGAAAAAGATAAGAAGTGTCTTAAGGAACAGAGATCCCTAAGACAATCAAAGACACAATTAATTCAAACAACAAGCAATTAAAATGAAAATTACACCGTTCCCGGCAACGACACCATTTTTTGTGCGGGGTTGTTGCCTCGCAACAAAACAAGCATTTATAAACTTAACCTAGCACAAAGGTAAGTCAAGGTCCATCCATGGAACGGTATTATCATCTACAAGAATGCGACAAAGTAAGCAATAAGGGTGTCGATGGTCAAAAGTAACTTGGGTTTGTCAAAGGGGTAATCTTAACTACTCAACATAAGATGAAACGCACAAAATGAACAAACAAGCGATTAACAAAGGAAATTATCAGTAAAGGAAACAAACTAGGGTGCTTGGGTTCATATGGGTCAACTAAGGAAATATAAGATGTCAAGTTTCATACAAGTGAATGGGTTCTAGTCGGACTACGGACAAAGTATCTCGATCTAATGGCCCTACCTAGGCCGAGTCGGGGTAGCTCTTGCGTATGTCCATCCAATCTACCAACATAGCGCACAGTCTAACACAACTAAGGCTCCCGATCTTATATAAGTGCTGAACAAATAGAGAATCATACAATTTTTCTCAAACAAGTATTTCATCAAACATCTCATGTGCTGTGATAATACCATTTTGTTATACTGTTAAGCTATGAGTATATAATAAGTTACAATAATTTCATATAATTTGGTTTAGGAAAATGTTAGTGAAACCATAAGTAGTGAGACATTTTTTGAGGGATGAGCGAACAATGGGACGAAGTTCCTTTTAAGGAGGGAAGACTGTAATACCCACTATTTTTGAGTAATTAAGATGCTTTTTAAGGATCCTAGGTCGAGCCCAGTGATTCTAGATCGAGGAACCAATTTACAGAATAACCAAGTTACGACTTTTAATAAAATCAATTATTTTAAAAGGTGCCTCGATCGAGTTGTCCAGAACTCGATCGAGGTGCGTAGGACTCGATCGAGGGTTTTGTATTGTAGCAGCTCACGCGTGTTTCTTAAACCCGTCTTTCCTAATTTCGTCTTAATCATACTTTTATCTATATTGACCAACAAAACTCATATTAATATCCCTAAAACCCCAGACTAAGCATTTTTACATCCTATTTCATAAAAACCTAAAGAGAGAAAGAGAGGCGAGATGGAGTCTAATCAATCGATCAATCATCCTTTTATTGATTATGTACATCCCTATTACTAGTTATTAACATATATCACATCGTAGAACTGATCATGTTTGTTTGTCACATGAATAACTCGTATTGACCGAACCATAGAGGGAATTTGGGAGAAATTGATTTAATGGTTGCGATTTATTTGCTTATAGTAATTGTATGATTAATATGTGATATTTAGAAGGAGGATTTGTTGTGGAACGCTTCTCATTGACTTTGCTAGACTTGTTTGAAGAAATTGCTAATGTAGGGATTACCTACTCATCTTGTTATTATTATTATTGATAATTGTATTGTTGAGACAGTTTGATAGGAGTGGTAAATGATGGATTTCATGTATGTGAGTTGCATTATATGAGTTGTGTTGGTTGTTGTGTTTGTATATTGTTGCTATTGATCTGGTAAATGCAGGTTAATGATATGTTATGAGATAATACCTGTTTGTACGGTGTTAAAGACGTTGTATTACCGAGTATTGATTCGCTACGGTGTTAAGGGAGTTGTACCATTGTTGAGAGCATAGTGTTAAGGGGGTTGTGCTATATTATGAGATTGAGCACGGTGTTAAGGGGGTTGTGTTGAGAGTAGTCGGTTGGCACGTGTCGACGTGAGACCAGGCTACTAGTGCGATTGTTCAATTGGATGTTAGTCATCTAGTTATTGCTATTGTACCTTCGTTTGCTCATATTATTGTTATTATTACTGTATTGTGATTTATCTCTACTCAACCAGTGATTGACGTGTTTGTGTCTTGTGTCAATTGTCACCTATTTTCGGGGTGGCTTGTGTTGATCCATTCAATAATTTCCGATTGAATGGGGAGCAGTTGATTTAGCATGTAATAATTAGTAAACTGGATGCTTGGAAGCGGACCGGGGCGTGTCACATGTAGCGCAGACTGAGTCTTGGCTGAGTCTAGTATATTGTTGGAGTAAGTGTCCTCAACAATGGTGCGATCACGATGATTTAGAAATAATCATTAAAATCTCAGAAAAGAATACACAAGGGATGA
>JAOWBH010131578.1:0-22592 GCA_028566215.1 Silene coronaria | reverse complement strand
GATTTTGACTTAATTAAGTCATTTAGTATGTGTTTGGTCTTGCTTTTAGAAGTGTTTTTACTTCTTAAAAGCTTAAACATGGCCAAACACACAGTTTTTGAAGTTAAAAGTTACTTTTAAAAAGTTTGTAGTCATTTTTCACCCTTCAAAAGTAGAAGCATCAATTTAGTGCTTCTACTTTTACTTCTACTTTTAAGTTAATTAATACATAAATGACACAATTATTATATATTGTAAACATTTTAATAAAATAAAAAAAAACAAATATTTTTTTCGTTTATAACTTTTCATTATTTACGAAAAGAGATTCATCTTGATATACTTTTTAATAATAATATATGTTCATTTTCAATTTTCTTATGTAAAAAATCTCTTTTTAAGCAAAATGATGGCCAAACACTTATAAGTTTTTCAAGAAACAGCTTATCCAAAAACTCAATCTTAAAAGCTTAAACAGTTTGCTTAAAGTTGGGTCAAACAGGCTCTTAGATTTTAGAGTCAGGGTCACTTAAATCGTGTCACTTTGGGTCGGGTCAGTTTCGGGTCGGGTCACTTCGAATGTATCGGATCACTTTTAGATCATTTTTGGGTCGGGTAAGCTTTACCAGGTCTATATGTAAGGCACAAGTTTGCTACGAGTAATTGCAAATAAATATAACATCCAAATCGAAACCTTTTTATAACAAAATGTGAAATAACATTCCCGTGGATTTAAAGCTATTAAAACCTACTAATATCTGTTGTTTTCTTTTCTCCTTGGTCCTTTCTCCTCCGTCCTCATAGCCAGCACGCATAAATGCTTTGAGCTTCCCAAGAGGAACACAGGTAAGTTTTTCAGTTTATAGCGCCGTACTCAAATCGTGTCCTATTCTGGCGTGTCGGGGACGTATCCCGTGTTGTGTCCCGTATCGTGTCGTGGCGACACGTAATACGCCGGAGATCTGAGGTGTCCGAGTATCGTAGATTTCGACGCAGGCTGTTGATTCAATAATATATTACCGAATACACAATGAATCAAGCGTTGCCAATAAGTCCCCCAATTCACAATCAATGGAGTAGTAATGCTCATGAGTCTCGCATTGGCTTGCCATCCAATCAGGCCTCCTATAGCACAAATTTCAAGTCAAGATGCACGGCGTTGAAAAGGTGGGATTAAATTCATTTACCGACAGTTTTTTTGATGGATTTTGTGAATATCACTGTATAGACTTATGAACTACTCCTAGTCTTGACTTAGTCATGGTGCATCTATGTGTTATAGGTGTGATTACATTGATCTACACAATGTGCTTGTACCTTACGGTAAGGCATGGGCTTTGCAGAAAGCTATCGTCAAACAGAAGAAAACATTGATTCAGAAAAATATCGACTGTCCTGATACTGTCATCCTACTGCAACATCCACCCGTTTATACCCTTGGTACTGGTAGTTCAGAGATGTTCATCAAGTTTGATTTGAATAACCCTCCTTATCATGTTTTTAGAACTGAACGTGGCGGTCAAGTTACCTACCATGGACCAGGGCAGGTACCAATTGCTACTTCTTTCGACTTCTCTCCTACTTTTATTTTGCTACATCTTTAGGAATTCCTTGATGCTTCTATTCCTTTGTGTTGGATTTCATTATTACGTCTCCTGCTACTGAATGTATGGACTAACATCTTCGCTGTCACTATGTCGGCTGCAATGAGCATCATGTTTTTATAATTTGGCATGTTACAAAACATGTAATTGAAGAGTATCATTACTCTAATGAATATCTTAAATGAGCTGGAATATATGATATTTCGTTTGATGCTTTATCACAAATATTTGATCGTGTATTGTTCTCTGTGCTTGTTGAATGATTATAATATTATGTTTCATGGCCCTGTTTGCGTTCTCTGCTAACTTCATGCATCTTCTATTGTAGCTAGTTATGTACCCTATTATCAATCTGCGAAATCACAAAATGGATCTTCATTGGTACCTCAGGACTCTCGAGGAAGTGGTGATTCGTGTTCTAGCCTCTGCATTTTCCATCAAAGCTTCACGGCTTGAGGGCTTAACTGGTGTTTGGGTTGGTATGAATGCTTTCTTAATCGTGCATATATTACTTAAATACATTGTTTTGCGACAAAAGGATTGGGTTGGTTTGAATGCTTTCTTAACTCGGACACTATTTGTTAGCATTCTACTGTCTTCCCCTCTTAGCAGACTACCGTTCTTTAATCAATCTGGTACTTCTAAATTTAACAAGCAATTACATTGGTTGTGGTTACATTTTCCATGATGAGGTCTTTGATACGTAGTACTATATAGAAACAAGATCATCATTTGCTTTTATGATACATAATCGTGGTACATTTTCCTGGCTGGTCATTTTGCTGAACCTTTCTGGGATAAGAATATGCATCTCTCAGCAAAACTTCAGTTTCAGTATGAAATGTTTGTTTATTGTAGTCTATGCAAAACGGTCACTTAATAGAGATCTCACCCATGTCCAGCACAGACTCCTGGATATGGGTCTGATACTAGGACACTTCATTTTTGGCCAAAAACTTGTGACGTTTCCGTAAAAGGGCCGAGCCCTATGCTTAGATAATTTTGTATCTGTTTAAGTAACATGGACCTACCCTCTTTGATGCATTGCAGTGAGAAGTTAATTACTTATTGTAGGTTTGATTCCTGGATTTCTTTTTACCACAGTTGCATAACTCCTCTCTATATCTGCAATACAAATCTGTTAGCTTTCTCCAAGTCACTGAACTCACTGGTATGTGCCAGGGAATCAAAAGTTGGCGGCAATTGGGATACGGGTATCCCAGTGGATAGCATACCATGGATTAGCTCTGAATGTTTCTACAGATTTAGCACCCTTCCAGCAGATTGTACCTTGCGGAATACAAGACCGTCAAGTTGGAAGCATTGAACACCTGCTTAGAGAAGCTCAGACATCCTATGATCAGTCAACTGCTGATAAGTGTAACTCTGACAATTCCGTACTGATTGAAATTGCCCACAACTCTCTTGTAAAGGAATTCTGCGAAGTTTTCCAACTTAAACTCGAGCAGATTCCCCCCCCTTTATCAACAGAACTAGGGCACACCTGAATGCTATCTACTCATCAGATGCAATTTCGTGGAACCCTCGACCAGTGGTCTATAATGCACATTGCACTCTCTTTGATCGAACCAGTGTTGATCCTCTATGGTTGTCATGTTCAGAAATGAGAATAAACAATGCTGATGATTGTTACTGCGTAAGCATGAATTCGTATAAATGCAGTTACAGATGTTGACTTCCTACATTTGAAGTATGGATTATGGAATAGGGAAAAATCACAGCCACCCCCACTTGGTTTAGCTGTACAACTGTACAAGCACAGCATTTCAGTTCGTGTGATCATATTTTGTTTTATGTAGTGTTGTGCTTCTTTTTTGCTGTGACAATAATAACAATGTAAACGAACCAGAACCAGAATCAGAATCAGTTTAGTGACGTGCCATTTACTTCTACGTAGTGTACATCAGAAGATCAATAACACCCCTAATATGGGAGGATTTATTGACCTAAATTGTTATGTCAAAACCCAGAAGGTCAAAAGACCTGATGGAGAGGGAGTTTTGCAGAACGTTTCAAAATCTCGAATACAATGAGAAAAATGGTACTCGTAACTCTCAAGGGATGCAATATATTCCATAAATGAAGTAAAATTACAAGGCGGCACATCAGCATTAATGCCAGCTCCTGAACAATTTCATTCTCAACATCATACAAAGAGTTTTCCAGTATACACCAAAATCATCCAAAGAAAAAGAAATCACTTCCATATGGTCCCCGAAAAAGCTGGAAGCGGAATTATTACAAATGTTCACCAAAGAGGCGGTGTAAAAGCTTGAACAAAGTCAGACTTATCTCGTCAACATCAAAAGCAATACTAACGATGTTCATGTTTAAGTCTCCAGTGCAGATGCTCCAGAAATAATCTCAGTAAGTTCAGTGGTGATAGATGCTTGACGAGTTCTGTCACCATGAAAGAAGAATGAGTCAAATATATGTCCACGGCAAAAATATTAAAACTCAGATCAATAAAATCTTGTTAGGCATCCACAATGATCCTTTTTTAGCACCCAAAGACAACAGTCAGAATGGTGGACCATGAATTTTTGTATCATGCCCTACTGAACATATTTTATAAGCGGCTATTATCCTATAGATTTATATTTTTTTTAACATTAAAACTTTAAAAGTGAATAAAATGCACAAAAACATATTGAACCCAGTATCCCGAACCCTCAGCCCTCAACCAGAGCACTTCTTATCAGGTGTAGCTCCTTTGTTAAAGGATTGCTTCTTTAGTTTTTGCAATGGAAAAGTAGAGAAAAGCAGGGCCTATTGAAACATTAATCAACATTATATATCCAACCGCATTTCATGATATATCCCTCAATTCACAATATAAACTATGATGTGGTTGTATGCATACGGCAGCCTCACACAAGACCGGCTGTTTAAAAAAATTGCTAGAGATTGTGCATTGCATGTAGGTTTAAGAAATTGGTCTTTAAACTAATGATGTGGCAATTGCACGAGTTGATTTGGACCTCCTACCATTGTGAATGCCCTTAAAATTGAACAAATTGCAGAATGTCTGACCAAAAAAAAATAATTAGTGCTCAATTTCATCATGCAAAAAGGAGAATAGAACCTGTTGTAGGTGAGAGTGAGACGATCAAGCATTTCACCAGCGTTTCTGCTAGAGCTGTCCATTGCAGACATTCTCGCACCTTGCTCACTGCAGGCATTCTCCAAGACCGCATTGAACATCACCTGAGACATTGATGAAGTTTGAGCTATAGAATACATACCAATCGGGATTCAAATGCATTGTAGTACGACTGTACTAGTACACCATCAGGGTTCAAGGACCTCAAAATTCTCTATAAAACCTTAGTTAACACATTTCATTAGATCTATAACTCTCAAAATTACACCAAAATGGCAAATAATAAAAGATCCTAGATGGTCCTACCAGAATTAATACGAGTATTGTTATATCACCAACTTCCATATGGCATCAAACTAAATGGAAGCTGCAAATACTTACGCAAGAAAACTGGAATTCTGATAAATTCTGGAGTATCTCCGACTTTGATTCTCCACCTTCAATCTCATAAGAATCTAGATCACCAAGCTTACCACCAGCCTCAGACTCCCTCTCCACAATCTACACAAAGAAACAATTAATGTTATTACTTACATATAACAGAGATAGCTGTTTTTCATCCCGCTGAAAACTATACCTCGGGAGATAAGACAGTGGACACTGTAGGCAGAAATGATACAACCGAACTGAACTTGTTGTATACAATCCTCAAAGCATCAAATTCCACATTCTTCAAGATATCATCCGCGATTGCAGACACCTTCAGAAAGAAATTGAAAGATTGTTTAGTAGTTGCTACATGGTAAAGGAAATGTGAAAATCATCTACGTGAAAGTAAACCTACTAACTCAGGAATATGGAAAAACCTTATACTACACAAGCTTAATGAGAGCACCATTTTACCAAATACCCTCTCATGATCAACTTCTTTAGAGAGAGTGGCTATATGAAAGAGGAAGGTTTCCAGATAAACAAGTCCAATGATCAGTGATTACATTCATGATAATTCCACTAAGCTATAGTTTCTACCTTTAAAGCAAATTGAGCAAGGCAAATCTAAGGACTTGACGGAGTCCATAAAACAAGGATTTTAACAAACAAGATAAGAAACCAATAAAATTAATTCTTACATCTAAAAGTCAAATACAAAGAAAATAAACCACCAGGTTCATAACGCCATACAGCATGACACAATAAACTGGCAGATAAACAAAAGTGGCAGAAGTTTGCACAATTTCTCAACTAGCTTAACATGAATTGCACAAACATAAAATCATACCTGGGTATAATTCAGAGGATTTTTCTGCAGCTCGTTCACGGTGAGCTCAATCTTATCCTTTGAGTCACGAATAAGCTGCACCTTGGCTTTCTCTCCCAATATAACATATTTATTTTCCTTGTCTGGACCTGCAGCAACAGAGTTCCGCAACATTTGTAGTTGAGTAACAGAGGAAACCTAACCAGCATGCATGGTACAAAACAGTTCGAATGGAGGGATTTGGAGGGAAAAGGAGCAAGGAGGGAAGGAACACAAAGTCTTTGTTTGGTTAGCAAGTTGGTTGGAGGTATCTGGCGGAGGAAAAGAAGTGACACATTTTCCCTCCTACATGCATTATTAAAATTCCTCCAAAGTTTGGACAAAAAACTCACATATTCAATCCTATAACCAATTCACTTTTTGAAGGTTATCACGGCCGCATTTTGAAATGGTATCAGCTGTATTTATGGGGCAACAACTAATATTAGGCCACAACGACCTATTTAATATCATGCCAGCAGGTGAAAATTAAATTCACGATAATAACTGCTTAATTAGACTAGTACCAGCATTCAGCTTCTGGACTGCTCTGCTTGTTTTGACAGAAGTTGAATTGATTCCACCACAGAGACCTTTGTCCGAGGAAATCGTAACAATCACATTTCTCTTCACATCAACACCTATGAGTCGGCAAGAAAATTAGTATACACGCTGTGCCAATACCAGAAAAGCCAGGACAGCACTGGTAGCCAAGCATTAAGCAAATACAAACTAGTCTCTACAATGAACATGCTAAAAGAAACTCATTATGAAGAACCCTCGGCCAGAAATGTAGCTACACTGTTAAAATGTTTTAAATTAATCGGTCATATGATTAATAAGTGAAAATGAGCTTGGATCCCAAATCAAAACAGTATCTATTTTATGAAAGAATGAAGCCATCTAAACCGATATAGAGAGTAGAGGCTAAAGACATCTCGATATATAACCTACAGAAGCTACAAAAGATGACTGACAACACAGCCTGCGGAATACCAAGAAGACAAATATCATGACTCATGAGGAGTGTTTCAAACACATTAAAAGACAAACAAGATAAACCAATGAACAAAATCAGTTCTTTTTATCCCACCACTTACGCAAAGACAAAAACATGTACGATATAGCACCATTTATGTCAAAACCTTTCACACTTGATCCTCAGACACAGTGCAAAGAAAATTCTCCACAGCTGTGCATGTTATCATATCAGAAACGGCAGTGTACATGAATATGCAGTTAAAGGGCTATAAAACATAAAAAATGAAACGGAAATGTAACAATCACTCCACAAACTAAATCAATAATGAAGTTCAGGCAGAACATAAATAAACGCAAATGAACTGCTTACTGGGAGTGTCCCCAAGAAGTGCGGTGAAAGGTTGCCATAAGCCACGAGAGTTTTCAGCTTTTGATTGGATTTGTCTTAGTTTTGAGGCTGCAACCATCTTCATAGCCTTCGTGATCTTTTGGATGTTCTTAACACTCTTCATGCGGTTTCTAACTGCATTTGCGAAAAAAATTAAAAATCAAAGTCAATGATTGTACAAAAATGTGTAACAGCTACAAGACCTACAACCCAACATCCAACTTCAGTTGTTAAGTACTCACCAATTTGAGTTGAAACATAACGAACACCTGGAGATACCTGCTCCCTGCAAAACAAAACTCGCTAAATGAAAACTTGACTTACGCAAAGCAAATATAAATTTTATACCGGAATTTCAAATGCGTATGAACAATAAAAAAAGACCCCCATGCCAACCCTAGTACCAAAGTCTCAAACATCTACCCTGAAAATCAACATAAGAGTAGCAATATCGTCTGGCCAATCGTAGAAGTAGTTACTACATTCCCACAAATATCACTCTCCAAATCTCAAGCATTCCATCATTTACTTTAATGACTAACCGCACATAAGCATTCACCCCCGAAACAATCTCTCCTACCATTTCTAATCCTCCATGACTAGTAGGCACAAGTTAATTCTCAAAATACTCTGCCATACAGTTCTAATCAGATATCGCATACCAACTCCTCCATTATTCTGTTTTCTATCAAATGACAAAAAGGGATAGCACACTTGATAGCAAAGTGTCCAGGTTCGTTACAATCGATAAAACAGCTCCATTACCGTTTACATGGGTAAAAAATTGTTACATTTCAGCTAACCGTACATTCCCCCATTCTATACTGAATACCGCTAAGTTTTCAAAAACATGTGATTAATCTATCAACTTCAAAGATAAAAAAACAGCGATTCCATGATTCCGTAATAATTAGCAAAACAATTAACAACATCAATTCAATCAAAAGGTAAAAACTTTCATACTATTAACGGTATATTCCATATCAACAAGATCAAATTTGACAAAATGAGAGACATTTTCCAGATAAATGCAATTCGATTAGTAAATTAACGATAAAGCAGTAAATCAAAACCCTATAAGTCGAAAAATGAAGGTATAGATCGAATTAAAAAGAGAGAGCGTACTCGTGAGAGAGGAGAGAGGAACGAATGGTAGGGATTTGATTGGAATAGATCATAGGACTAAGACGACGTCCTTCGCGTCTCAAAGCTGCCATCGCCATTGTTGTTGGAGGTTGAATTCTTCGAAGATGTAGATTGTGAAAATGGAGATTGAGAAGATGACCAATTTGTGTTCTTTTTCAACGAACCCTAACTTTCGGAGCTTAATACCCACTACTTCTAGCCCTAGTCCTAGTCCTAGCCCTGGTGCTTGGCTTGGAGTTGGACCTTGGCTATCTTATTCCGACTCGACTCTAACTGTGAAAGTTTCGATGTGACACGTATTGAGCATTGACTATCGGGATGTAAATACGGGTAGCTTTAAAAAGATCCGTATTTTTTTTAAAACTTTTTTATATTTGACACATAGTTAAAGTGAAGCGTTGAAGTAACATAGATTCGTAATGTTGCTGGGTTAGTATGTTTAGTAAGAAACCTTGAGAAGATTATATAGTCGTGTTCTATAAGGGACATTAGTTTAGTGCTCCTCTCTTAGTATTCAAGAATAAATATATATTTTTTTTTTACGCGCAACTTTACAAATTGTGATAACTAATATTTGCATTTCTACGAGCATCGTGAAAAATTACCAACACAAGCTTGAAACAAGACTCGCGGATTTAGTTAGGAGTATATTTTTGGGTTTTGTTAATGCCAATAAACAATTTAACAATTTTTTAAAGAAAAATGAGAAGTCTTAAGAAATTAGCAAAAAACGACATTCATTTCTCCTTTAGATAGAAGTAATACTAGTCTAGTCACAATTGTTGGTTACATATGGAGTACACCACTTTCTCCGTCTCACAATAAGGTTTATTTAAGTCTCACTATTTTCCGGCATATAATGACGGGACCTATGTATATGAACTTTATTGTGAGACAATTGGAGTATTTGTGGAAGGTGAAAAAGAAACGATCATTGGAAGTTGTAACTTGTAAGAGCACAAGGAAAGAAATAAAGAGATTTAATGGAGCCAAAATTCAATACTATGGTAATCGAATGACATATTCGGTTTGTACCATTTTGTGTAAAAAATTACAACTCTCACAATCACTAGGTGACACATTGTACACCGAGTTATAACATTGTTGTAATCCTAGAATCAGACTCTAAAACTCTAATCGAAATTAAATTGACCAACTTTCATTCTCAGGACTAGTACTAAGACAGACATGCATATCAGGCAAGCCAAAAATTCCGCACATTACTGTGACGATTTAGCACTGGTATGAAGTGACACCAGACTGGCTCGAGTATGACTGTACATATGAAGTTTCTTTTGGACCAAAGCTCTACCTATCCTATATATCAACATAGTAGTGCGCAATTACCTGGCACAAGTTGCTCTCTAATTAGGTCTACGGCTATCTCCTATGTACCTGGGCTCCCACCCTCTTCTTTGACTTTAACTTGTTCAGGTTGAGCCAACATCATGAATCTGTCATCCTGCAAATGTGAAGTTGCTAAAGGTTGGTCTGGATTAGAACTGTCAAGGTTTTCTTCTTTAACACGAATCAGCTTGTCAACTGTGGGGCCTGAATTGGCTTCCTTAGCAGGTTTTGGTACTGTCTGCAGCATTGTGGTGTCCGAATTCGCGTCCTTGGCAGATTTTTGAACTGCCTGTACAGTGGGCCCCTGATTGGCATTCCTAGCACGTTTTGGCACCGCCTGTACTGTAGCATCCGGATTGGCATCCCTGGAAGATTTTCGTACAGTCTGTGTGCGGTCCGTATTTGCATCATTGGGGGATTTTGGTACCGTCTGTACTGTGGAGTTCGCATTGCTGTCCTTACGAAGTTTTGGTATCAACTGTTCAGCGATACTCTGTTCATATCCTCCTGACAAATTGATGTCTATGTGTTCACTTGACTCTCTTCCTAACCCTACTGTGTCATCTTCAAGCGGTCGGAATAATCCCCACAAGAAAAACTTGCTATTTATTTCTGCAAGAAAAATCAGACAATCACGAAAAGGCCCAAAGGGTATAGAAGATCACTACTTCCCAAGTCAGAAGGGTTCGTCATTTTACTATAAGGTTAATGAGTTAGTCTCACCTATTAGTCTATAACACAGTCGCATGTAAGTTTTTGTGAAAGTTCATAAATCCAGAGATGAACTTACTTTGAGTTTGAGAACATTCTGCCAGATGCTGTGAAGAAAAAACCAATAGTTCCACTCCGTCAATTTGACTTCTTAAGAGCATGTTATGGTCATACATTTCGTCCAGAAGAGGACTGCTGCAACTAGATTGAATTGGTTATTCAGAATCCATAACTCATGACATAAAGCGCGATAAAACAAAGCTAAAACTTTTAAGCTTACACTTCAGGGGATAGAAAATAAAGCCCAATATCTCGTGAATCAGGGACACTATAATCAAACAAATTCCCCCAGATGTGCAATCGGGGTAGTAGCTCGAACTCAAGTACTTTAGGCAATTGTAAGGACAAATCATACGCCTTCCTCTGCACCTTGCAAGACGGATGTGCTTGAATCCCACCAATGGAATGACATAGCGAAACAGCATCTGCGTACTTGATATTAAACCTTCCCCTGTTGAAGGAATGCGCAAATGAGGTTCAAATAATGTTCTGTGCAAGTTCTATTAAAAATGAAAAAGAAGAAAGCGTGACTTACTTCCATGTTGGAATTTCCGCAGGATGGTTTTGAAGATATCTATCAAGTTCCAGCGCATATTCCAAAGACTCTTTACCTTCAGAACAAAAATTCTATCCTTAAGAATCAACACAAACAACAGTTGTGCTACCATGGTGCACTTTTTGTACGAAGAACATCAACACGAATCTTACATGCTATCAAAAAAACGAAATCGTCAAAGCTGATGACAACCAAGGTGCACTTTTTTGAACGAGGAACGTGTCAAATTGACCATTTCGTATTAGGGCTTTCTCCAGTAAGTTCGTAGAAACAAAGGAATCATAACTCCAACGCGCAAGGAGTACTTCACTTTTTGAAGGGGAGTTCCCAAAGGCCCAGGCTAACACAGACTTACCTGAACTTGTAGCAAGTGAATGATGGACAGATTGCATAGAGGCATGGCCAGCATTTTTAACATCTCGTTCTGTATTACATTGAACTTTTTCACGAGGCACGGGCATCCCAGCGAAGTTGTCCCTGTAGAGTTGTCGAGAAGGTCCTTTATCTGAAAAATGTCAAGAAAATCAGTTGAGTAATAAGTTTTACATCTAGAGCTAATAATCCGATCAGGTAAAATATTGGCAAAGCAACAAAGGTGTATCATAATGATTTTCTAGGACAAGACAAACAGTATGGTAGACAAATAAAGGACTAGAAACTATATTTTACATCAGACCGATATTTTCACGAGCATAATTTCCACTTTTAGAGAAAGTATGCCCTGAGAAGAACGAAACATGAATCTACCTACCAGATCTCACAGGAAGCAAACCCTGAGCTAATTGTCGTGAGATCTGCCCTGGATTCGTATTGTCTCTTTCCGCATTAGGTTTGATATTTTTTCCTGGAGATGACTTAGAAGCGGAAGGTTTCCGCCAATAAGGCTGTGCAGCTCCTTTGTCAAGAAAAGAATGTACAAGAACAGATTCAGGAAAACCTTTCGCAGCTATAAGCTAATTGAGCAGTATTTACAGCATTTATGCAAATAGGGTTATCATTGTTGCATCTCACAAAAGCTCTCAACTTGCAACAATGTTGCTACAATTTCTCTCTGATACAAGAAAGTATTCATCATTGTACAAGCAATAGAATAACAAAGTGAATTATATGGTAGAGTTCTCTCAAGGATGAGACTTGCAATTTGTAAATACCGCATGGCAGCGTAAATGGGTTATTTCATGTCCTTGATTATTTGAGTTACCTGGTTCACTCGAGTCTCAAATTACTTGGCATCAACGCGTATATTTTCTCTAGCTATTCATGGACTATTGCACACTTTTGAGTTTACTTAGGGCTATGTAGTATGTGCAGGAGATAAGTCAAACGTGATGCTTACTTCTCTCTTTCGCTGTGGCATTTGATGTTTGAGACTCTTTAGCTGATCGGATAGCCAAGGGTGAATCTTGCCGGACATGCTGTTTCTTAACCACATGTTTTTCAGTATCTGACACAAAGATCCTATAACCATCAAATATTGACAGACGTAGAAAATACATATTTAATTAAAACAACAAAGTAAAAGGCACTAGGAAGAGGTCTGTAGAAATGATCTAGAAAAAATTTTAAGCTTAATTATTTTTTGTATTTTCATCAGCAAAAAGTTATTCAGAGAAGTTTTCGGATTTCAAGTCATTTTGCTAATTTTCTGAGAAGTTACATTGCTTCATAATTTTTCACAAAAAAAAAAAAAAAAAAAATCAGAGAAGTTCAACAATGTTCAGATAATTTTAGAATGTTCGGAAATGTTCAGAACGCTTCAGAAAAACTTATGAGACATTGATATTATGCTCAAGACTCAAGAGAAGAAAACCTTACGACATCATTTACTTCCCGTATCCAAACAAGTAATGAATGGTACCAGAAGTTCATAGCCCCATTGCTCAAAATCTTTATGAAACAGGCACCAAATGTTCACAGCTTATCTTGTACTCCGTACATGGGCTTTTCTCGTTTACAGTCGAAATTCACCCAAAAAAGGAAAATGTAGTGAATCGAATAGGAGTATAAAGTAGTGATAACCAATACCTTTAGAGCCTGACAGTTTTTTTTCCTGCTGAGTGTTAGGCGGGCTGCTAGGACTTTGAAGCTTTATGACAGGAGGCTTGTCAGGAGTATTTGACTTCCCATTGAATTTCGGAGGTGTTCTGTTCATTGTAGAACATCTAATAGCCTCCGCCTTATGTGGAGATGTTTTGTTCACTGTACTACATTTAATAGCTTCCGACTTGGGTGGAGGTGTTCTGTTCACTGTAGGTCTACATGACAAATTTAATTTCCATGGAGATGATGTTTTTTTCAGTGCACCAAATTCTAGCCTCTTAGCGTCCTCAGGGGTTATATACTGCACCTTGCTGTTTCGAGGTGGTTTCATTATATTACCCCTTATGGTTGTGGAATTAGGCTCTTTGCTTGGACCTGCATAAAATTCCACCATGTTACAGAAACTACTGAATCAGCTCAAATGTCAGCAGTTATTAAAGTTTTTTAAAAAATAAAATTTAGCAGGAAATTTCTTCGCTCTACGGCTCTTCCATTGATAAGAGATTGCTGAATCATTACTCCGTATAATATATGCATTAACATTTCATTTGTCACAAATAGTTGTGTAAGATGGTTTTACCTATTTAAATACTCCATAGCATGTTATTGTGGAAATACCCCGATAAGAAAAAAGACTTTTTAACGACTATCGTAACTTATGGTAACAGTATGGGTTTCTTTAATAACTACGAGTAGTTTTAAAATATCATAGTGTGAAACCATCTACCAAGAAACTTATTGTTTGTTGATTTGAATTGGTGTACATAATATTATGTTACAACTTGAATTACTTTTGCGAAAAATAACTATGAAAATTTTTGGAACTCCCTGTCTTTCTAGCATTCCTGTTTAGATTTTAGCGTTATTTTCAAGTCAATTCTGAAGAACATTTTAACGTTATCACAGAGGTCTATAGCTGGGAAAGAACAAGCAAAGGAGATACCAGGTTTTGAAGAACAAGCACGGATCTGATCTCCTAACCTGGAGATACCAGGCGTTGAAGAACAAGCACGTGCGAGATCTCCTAATCTGGAGACACCAGGTTTTGAAGAACAAGCACGGATCTGATCTCCTAACCTGGAGATACCAGGCGTTGAAGAACAAGCACGTGCGTGATCTCCTAACTTGGAGATACCAGGCTTTGAAGAACAAGCACGTGTCTGATCTCCTGACTCACATTCTTCACAAACCCAATCTTTAGGTTTATCGTGATGCATTATCTTCATACAGTATCTGTATAAGGGAATGGGACAGTCAAAACACTAATATTTCTAGCTTTAAGCAATGAATTATATTAAAATCCAAACTACAAGAAAATATGATGTTGACGGAGCCTCTTCCCATGTCAACATACCCTATTAGCGTAATATTTAAAATAATGCAGGAATCACGATACAAAAAACATCCCTAAATCATTAACTGAAGGACATCCGCATAATGCTGAAAAATGAAGTAAAAGAAGTGGAATCCTTAGACAATAAACATTCACCTTAAACTAATCTCATGAGCTAAATTATGTAGTTTGCTTATATAATGTTAAAAAGTGCGTACAACTTTCATTTGCAAATTGTGATCTTCTATATAATTTTTCCTCCATAGACATTATTTGCTATTTTATCGGAAAAAAAATATATAGCATGCGGTTATGTAGTTTTACAAACCTCAAGGTTGTGAAAAAACACAAAAGACTACGTCCACAGCAAAACAGAGCAGCATAACTCAACAACTAACTGGCAACAAGTGACCTAGCTGCAATCGCGCATAAACTGGCAGAAAACTAACAATCAAACACCTTTTACTACTCTAGAAACTCATTTCCTGATTTTAGGACCCCGGTTAGAGCAAACATTGATAATGAACGCCACAAGTAAATGACTAATATGGAAACTATAAGTAGCCAAAGATCAGGAAAACAAAAGATAGCCATTTGCTAAGAGTGAAGACGTCCAACAGTTTCCGGCAAGAAACATCGACAAAGAGAGATACCATAAACATGCGTGGCTCAAAAATCTATGCAAGAAATTGCAATAGTTAGAAGAAAAGGGGCATTTACGAGTGTTCACGTGATATCTTGCATCTACAGCAAATACTGATGCGCGGATAGCCAACATCTCCACAAATGTCGCATGGTTTGACCTGGAGATCAGATAAGAGTGAAAAATCAGCTAATCAATCCAATTAGTGATATTAAGCTACATCTAATTTGAACATTAAGCGGAACACATATATATATAGTCAAGAATTTACATTTAAGAGAAAAGAGTGAAACTGATCGTTACTGACTATTTAGACGTTCATTGCAAAGAAGAATAGCTACATGAGCACAGTCAAAGACAATTAGCACATTATGTCGGGGCATATGTGCTTCGTTATGTAACAATCATCACATATTCACATATGCAGCTAAGCAATGAGCTAAAAGGCAAATATTAATCCAATAAAGTAGGTCTGTTCCTCGACAACTGTTTCACTGCCATGATCATTTGTTTTACTGTGGTTAAAGGCTAGTAACGTAGTCGCTTCAGTGAGATAAATGGATTTTGTATTCATCGAAGTAAAACCACAAATAAAATGCAAGCTTTCTGCTATGTGTATCACATGAGACATTATCTGCAAATTAAACTGCATGTGTTTGGATTTACAGCAAGGTAGCAACATACCCCCACCAACCAGACGAACTTTAGAGACAACTTTACCGAGTAAAGCAGCCAGAAAAGGAAAAGATGTTTTCTGTAGATTAACGCAGTTGAACACATTAAGAATCTAATCATGCAAGGGCAAAAAGGTCAGCAAGACAAAAAGTAACTTTTGTCATCAGTCATCACTGTAATTCACATTTACCCTTTCCCTGGTTTTGGAGTACAATACAGCAGCTAATGAAAAACCAAAAATTCATTACACACATCACAATCATGATAGAGCTCTATGTTCACACATGGTTTCTAAACATGTTACCGCCACCTATCGACTTTAAAAAACAATAACTTTATTTCTGTTGTTCTAACGAGACTCGCAATAGAGTTAGGAGGATGTCAATGAACTGATGAAGTAACAAAAACATAAAGATTAAAGGGACATCCTTTTACTTCCTTTTAATTGAAAGTTCAAAAGTAGTATGTTTGACTCTCTCAATGCAAAATGCATGAATGGCAACTAATCTAAGCCCTCTTGTATAGATGCAGACCACATGATCCAGGGGCAAAGATACATGACTAAAGGTTATGAGTTGTAAATGATTAGCAGATTAAGTGAACTCGATGGATTTATGCGCCCAATCGCCCATAAATCATTGAAAGTATATCAAACTAATGACCTTATCTGTTTGCTCCTGCAAAATAACACTCTCAAACCTTTAGTTTCAGCTTGATTATGTTGACAAAATGTCAAGAAACGGCCAGGTTAACATTGAAATCATATGGAGAAAATGCAGGAAACACAATAGAGTGGCCCATTCTTTCATTTCAATTAATATTACCCCGTTATTTGCAGAAGCCCTTGAGGCACCGAGTAATGTTGTTGATTTACAGTGTTCATGTTAGTCGACCCTAAATTTCGTGGCATCGCTTTACACAATATGAGTGCGCTTTAGGACAAAGGCATCAAACTACAGCTGAGAAGTACACTAAAGGTAATAAAAGGTAGAAAATGTTGGGATTTTGTGCTCTCTTTTTTATTTATTCAATACAATAATGTTCAGGTGATTGCTGTTATCAATTCTGAGGAAAGATATAATAAAAAAAAGGTTGGACAAATATTATATGACCAAATTATTTGCAACTCAAACATTATACAGAGCATTACTCATTATTTGACTTCTTCAAAAAGAATCCATTTTCAAGAAGTTCTTACAAGTTACACAAATACGTATATACAAGACGGTTTTACATACGAGACCAACTCATAAACCCTATAATTAATCGAGAAGCAAGAACGCTTCGGACAAAATGTAAAAAAAGCCCAACTTTCAAGAATTTCACAAAAAACCTAAAGAACAAAGTAGATTGAAAACCCCTTATTTCATAATGTAGCATCAAATTCTTGTCATTTACCCACCAAAAATAGCAACAAACGTGAAAATTAAAGTAACAAAATTCAAGTTCACTGTAATTTACAATTATATTCAACAAATTAGACAATGTACTATCAAATTCTTGTCATTTACCATCCACAAATAGTAACAAACATGAAAATAAAAGTAACAAAACTCAAATTCACAGTAATTTACACAAAACCCATTTCAAATTTCATCAAAAAAAACTCAACCCACAATTATATTCAATAAATTACACAATGTATCATCAAATTCTATAGCAACAAACATGAAAATTGAAGTAAAAAAATTCAAATTCAGCCTGATTCAAACAAAACCCACTTCATATTTCATCAAGAAAACTCAAACCCATAAATAATTAACACAAAAATCATAGAAAACAAACCCAAGAACAGTAAATTTAAAGCAAAAAAAAAAGAGTGAAGTGAAATGATAATAATTACCATGTCTATATTTTTTGGTGGGTCCTTGGAATGTTTGTTGGATTTGTCCATAGCTCCTTAAAAGTTGATGATTTTATGATTTTATTATTAATTAATACGAAGAATGATCAAAGTATGAAGTGTAGTTGTAGAATGGTGGGGATAGTAGAATCAAAGAAGAATGGTGGGGATAATTGTTGAAAATGAGAGAAATAGTATAGGACAATTAGTTTACCACGTATGGACCAAACTGCCAACTAGCAACTTGCTTCTTTACCTCCTCTTCTTTCTATTTATAGTAACTTTGGTCAATGTTTACCTTTTGTTTTTTCCGTTTGGTCTCCCGACGGGTCAATTAGTCTAAACTTTAAAACAAAAATGTATTTTGAGACTATTTTACTGTTAAATGTGGTCACATTTGAAAAATAATTTATTACGATATATCGTCGACATTTTTCATAAAAAAGACACACATACCCTTTTGACGCTTCTCTCTCTTCTTTCTTGTTCTTTCTTGTATTCTCTCAACCAAACTCAACTTAACAAATTGAAAATAAAAAAATAACTACGAATTATCGAATTCAATGACAACCGAGGAACCATCTGTAAGTTAAAAACTAAACCTAATTCGATAATGTCGAATGCCCAATCTGTTGATTAACAACTTAGAAATCAAATCGCTAAATTTCTCCACCATAATTTGCGGTCGTGTCCTTGGTACGGGTGTATAACCTGATCGTTTGACAAAAAATAAAAGCAGACAAATATTTCTTCCTCCTAACCACCAACATACTAACCATATAGAAAACATTGCCTCATAATGAGTAAAAATGCTATGAACTAACGTCTAAAATCAAGATGATATCAACAAATCCACTAATTTATTCACGGTAACTACCTCAACGTCCCTAATCACCATCAACTTCCAACTTCAACGTCACTAACCACCATCAACGTCCAACTGCAACATCACTTACCGCCATCAACGTCCGACTTCAACGTCCTACCCACTAATGACGTTGAACACCAACGTTTCAGACATGGTCAACGTTGAACATCAATGTTCCAGCCATGTACAAATGTCGAATACCAACGTTCAAGCCAAAGGAGACGTTATTAATTATGTGATTCTCTTCGTAATTTCGAATGCATCATTATTTTCTGAATTATTTTGTGATGTTTTCATCATTTTGTTGTTTATTTGCACCCGTGTTCTTGATTATGGTGAATTTATTGAGCTTTTGTTTGTACAATTAAGTTAAATTAATTAGAATTGAATTAAACGCTGAATTAATGTTATTCTGTAAGTTAATGCTATCATTAGAATTGTAGTTACTGTGAATGATTGAGGTTCGAAAGTCAAGGGCGGTGGTGCGGCGCTCTAGTGGTGGCAGTGGGGCGGGGGTGAGGGATAGCCGGATAGGTGGTTATAATGTGCAAAAAGGAAAGATGAAGCAAGAGGAAGGGGGAAATAGAAAGCAAGACTTTTTAGATAAGGGGCGTTATCGGGTTTAGAGTTGTGCCGCATCACCTGAAGTAAGGGTAGGCCCCAGCCAAGCTCAAGTTCAAGACTAATCAGCATTTTTCAAAAGAGTGCCTTCCTTTTTCTTAATCAGACCTTAATCGAGGTCTTTTTTGCTCAGAAATGGGAGAGTCGTTTCGGGCGTTCCTTAGGGATCGATTCACTCTGCGTAGATTGATTGAACGCAGAAAGTCTTCCACTGGCAGGCGATCGTGTTTTTCACAGGATTTCTCGTTACTCATGTCAGCGTCTTCTCTTCTAAATCGAGGATTGGAGCAAGAGGAAGAGGGAAATAGAAAGTAAGGGTATGTCTATGGACGACGATTTGTTATAAAACGTCGACAATATTTCGTAACTGGGTTATTATAAGATATAAAGACGAAAATGGTCTGTTTGAAATAAGAATTTGTGTTTCTTTTTGTTTAGTGTAATCATTGTAATGTACGTCATGTTCCTTGTTGATAGGGATAAAGCTAAGCATACGCTGACCGCCGGACGCCGGGTATGGTTCGAGCGAGTTTTTTTAGATAAAAAATAATATACAATAATCTTTTTTAAGAAAATAACTATGATTTGAAATATAGGTAATATTGATGTTTCGGCACTAGGTAGAATTTGACACTAACTTCGTCCTTGTTCGTTGATGAGATTTGAACTCGTGTCATTAGAAGTTAGAACTATATCGTGTTTTTTTATAATTTTATCTGTTTTTTTTTTTTGCAGCCATAAAGAAAGGTTTTATACATGTGGCATTTGACTCATTTGGTCAAATGCACTTATTTTAGTAATATTGTAAACTAAGACGCGAAAGTAACTACATCGCATAACATAAATATGTTGATGGCGTACGGGCAACTGAACACGAGCTTCATCTTCGAATTCCAGAACCATCTTGATGGAACGATCACATTCGGCCAAATGATTGAACAAGTCCTTACTCATCTTAAACGACAAAGTTTCGGAGAAATACCTGCAACAAGACACAAAAGTGTGTCTCGGAAATTCATCCCCTTGGCTATGATAAACATCGTCTTGAAACCAATGAGACTCATGATCCATCGAAAATGGGCAAAGTGAACTTACGCCATAAGGACGTAAAAAGGGAAGGCGGAATGCAGACCACAAAAGTCTGCCTTCAAAGGAGAAAAAACTCCTACACTTTGAGACACAAACCCTACAGACATGGACTATGAAACCAAGAATAACGAGTAAAAAGGTAGGAAGCAAAAAAGGTAGCCACTTGATCAGCCTCCTAACCATAAACATATCAGAAAAACGAAAGGAGATGGGCACAACAGTTGAATTAGCTAAACTCTGTTGATTTATTGTTGGAGTATTACTTATTTTAAACTTTGAGTTGGGTTGAATCCTTGACAATTTGACATGGTATTAGCAGGGGAAAGGTACCTGCTAATACCATGTATTGCATCCATAATCTCAAGTTTAAAGAGCATTCATATGAGGAGGAGTGTTGAAGTATCAAATTATTCTTAGACATTCGTCATAGCACCTTTATCTCTTTGATAAAATAGGAGGAGTAACAAGTAAAACATGGGGCATAATATTAATTCCCTAAACAAAAATTCTCATTTATGACAACATATCTGTCACAACCTTGTAACAGGTATAATATTACTCACTAGGGTAGGTAAGAAATTATTTGTGATTCCCTAGACATGTCTTATCTACTCAACTGAAAGATATTTGACCCGTTACAAGCTTGTGACGAATATACCTGTATATCCATTACAAGGGAGATTTATTATTCCCTAAAAATACTTGTTAAAACACCAAACATAGACCTCATACCCACGAATATAGATCTTCTCCATTACCTCAAAAGTAATTGATGGTTCATAACCTCTAATACACCAATATAAATTCATTATACTCTCTTTATCTCATCAAAAAACTTGACCGTCAAATCATTTCGGAAGAAAATTTGGACCTAGTAGCGGATCTAGGGGGCTAGCAGAGGCGGTCGCCCCCTGGAAAATGAAAATGCCGTAAGTTATAATTAAAAGTTTCAATTTTTTATTTAGTCGATCTCAAGACATTACTAGTTCGCCCCGCTGGAATTCACATGGTATTCACATGGAATTCACATTACTAGTCGATCTCAAGACATTAAATGCCTTTCCATTTCTTTTGAGAAAATGGAAAAAAATCGAACAGAATGGAGATTGATCTTTTCCCGTACCCAAACTCACCCCATCACAAATCACTTCAACACTTAACTCAACAGTCAACCCCCTCTGCCTCACTCAAATCAACTCACACCGGTACATCATCCATTCCTATTGGGGCTTGCTAAATACCGCCCCTAGTTTTATTCATATCGCCCCTAACCTTTATGTCCTTGAGTTATTATGTACACCTTACTTTCTTTTGCTTGGATTTTGAAAATTAAAACCCGCCTTGAAATTTCGCTTCAAATCCCGCTTCAAATATTTGAATTTCGAAATTTAAAACTCGCTTTGAAATTCCGCATCAAATCCCGCATTAAAACTGAAAAAAAAAAAAATGAAAACCACGAAACAACACATCAACAACAAACAACAACAAATAATTAGCAATTAACAAACAACAAACATCAAACAAAAAAAAAATCGACAAAGTGGCCAAAACGTGTAAAACACATGTGAACCCCATGGCAGTTTCATGTGGATTACATGTCTAGGCCTGAGCTCATTCATGTAATTTACATGAAACCGCCTGACCAGTTTCATGTAAACTACACGTATAAGCCTGGACAGTTTCATGTGGATTACATGTCTAGGCCCGGGCTCATTCATGTAATCTATAGGAAACCGCCTGACCAATTATTTCATGTGGATTACACGAATGGGTCTTGGCTTATACGTGTAATTCACACGAAACCGCCTTTTTCGCATGTATACGAAACAACGTCAACCTGACTCAAATTACGATACGAGATTAAAAAAAACGTAAACATCAAATTTTTCTCAAATATTTACCTCATTTTGCGTGTTTCCCGATTGTTCGTCATAATATTGATCCATAGTTTCATTACCGTATACATTTCCTGTAATACCCGGTATTAGTGAGATGATTATTAGGCATAATGAGGAATCCTATAAACCTTATACGAGAGTAATTGAACCAACCGAACACCGTAACAAGCCGAGGATGAGCTGATTTGGAGGACGTAGTACTCGGCCGAGTAAGGAAGCACTCGGCCGAGTACTTTGTACTCGACCGAGTAAGTGCACTCGGTCTCGGCCGAGTGGTACGGGGTCAGAACACGGGATTAAAAGTGGATTTCCCCTTATCCTCTCCATTCTTATCTTTTTCATTTCTTCTCCAATCTTCTTCATTTCTCTCCAAAAACACACCAAACCACTTCCCCTTGGATTCTAAGCATGGATTGGAGGATCATTCACCTTATTCATCATCTATTCAT
>JAOWBH010131358.1:0-13752 GCA_028566215.1 Silene coronaria | reverse complement strand
TTTAATGCACATACAAGCATAATTCATGAGACTACACAGCTAATTCATGAACATAAAAGTCAAACTCATGAAACTACGAAGCTAATTCATGCATATTCTTGGATAGTATGGACGGCTAATAATAGACTTACGTCATGTATCAGCTTCCTCTGATAGCCTGCCTTAATCCCGTTGTACGTCTCCATATGACGCATCAGGTAGATTCCAGTATCACGCTCGACATCGAAACTTGAATTCGGAATATACACTTTGGTTGTTGAAAACCATACAGCATTCACCTTCGGAATCTTCTCAGAAAGCTTTTTAGTCATCAACTTCTTCTGATAGACAAAAGACAAAGCAAAATAAATAATGTAAGCAACAAAACTACACATTAATCAAACATTTAAGAAGCTTATTGCGAAACGGTCTGTAAGACATACCACATGTTTGACGTGGACAGAAAAATTAGTTTCCTTTTCAACCGTCGGAAATATAACTTCAAACAAGCTATCATCAACATGGAAACAAAACAGGAGTAGCGTGGGCGTAACAACAGGAGTAAAAACCTGTCAGACAATGAAAATAAAGACGCTTAAATCAGAAAAAGTTGTATTCTTCATTAAAAAATTTTAAAAAAATTTAAATCTTGGAGGACTTACCAACTTCACGTCTATAAAGTTGACATCTATTGAGTCAATCTGCCGACTAAATTAGGTGACGCATTAGAGAATAAAACGCTAAAATTTGATAATTACTACCAGAAACAAAATTAAAATTTAAAATTTACATCAGTTGATTCTGTGAGAAACAGACGAGAAGGTGAATTTGCACGATCTCTGAATCTGTTTTGAAAATTCTGATAATCACACCACACATCGACAACGTCATTGTGAACTTGACCACCAAGTAGCAAGGTCTTCAAATCACATCGTGTAAGACTCATGCCCGCACGACTAAACATAACCTTCCTTAACAAGTTTAAAAATAATGAAATATTAGTATTATAAAATGAAAATATAATACATATACCGAAAGAAGATGATTAATACACACCCTTCATCTAGGTCAGGTGCAAATGCATAGTCTCCAATCTCTTTTTCGGACTAACTCAAGTCCCTCAGCACGTCCACATTTCTTATGAAAAAAGGTGAACAATAAACGCCAGGTAACCCAACATTCCTCTTAGCAATCGCCCTCTTAGATTGCCGAGTACCCATGGGATGGTTTGAGGGAGCGGGTGGGGACACTTGTACTGGTGATTCTTCCGATGACAATTGGGATGAGATAAATATTGGCGAAAGTTGAGACGAGATAACTATTGGCGATGCAAGAACTACAAGGGATGAATTCACAGGAGTAGATGATTTGACTATTGGCGATACAGGGCACTCAACTATAGGGGATGAAATGAAAGGTGTAGCTGATGTGCTTGCATGAGGAACGTCTGAACGAGAGACATTAACATCAGCACACTTACGTTGTAAGTCAGCAAACTCTTGAGATGTATAAAATGCATCATCACCGGAAAAGAGACTGAAAGATGGTCCTTCCATGAGTGCCTTTTCCATCTTTTCCTTCCTAACATCAGAAAAAACCCGAGTAACATGATCACATGCACTATTCAGGATCCCTTATAAATCAGCTAAGACAGAGGGATTATTGAGAAAGTCATCATCTTCTCTATCAATCCCAACCTTCTTCGCCGCCTTCTCCTCCTCCACTTTATCATCATCATGTCTCTGCTCATCCTCCAATGTACCCACATCTTTCTCCTCGGCATGCTGGACTTTAACCTTTTCCACCCTCTTTTCTTGCTCAACTTTATCACCACCCACATCATCAGCACCCTCTTGCCTCTCTGATTCTTGCCTTTCAGATTCTTGCCTCTCAGATTCTCGCTTCTGGGATTCTTACTGAGACAGGGAGAACCCTTTAAACAGTGAATCAGCAAACAGGGTCATTTTGGACACTGCTTGTACACCAGAATCGTCAGTCTTTGCACATCGAACAGCCTTTGAAAATGCATCATAAGTGTTTGCAAGAGAAATTGCAGTCCCCGCTAAATGCTTAATGCAGTCCCTTTTCTTTTCAAGCTGAATATCTTCTTCATTGCGCTTAACGTCATTACCCTCGACATTTGCTGGTGCTCCAGTATCAACACGTTTGTCAGAAATGGGTGACTCATAAACAAAGCGCTCATATACATGTCCATTTCCAAAACCCTTCACCTCGTGTTTCTCCATCTTCACTCTCTCTCTGATCTTTTCTTCAGTCCGGTTAGCTAATAAAGGAAAACATCAAGGGACCTTACGTGACTTGAAAACGACCCTATCCAAGTATATGATGGTGAAAATCAGAATTGATCTTTTAAAATATATATTAGGATCAGTACCCACTGCCTCCTTTCATAATATAACATTGTCAATCATTTGTTTCCTTGCAAACTTGCACCAATTAAACTTAGGAACATCAGAAAGATCACCCAGGCTTCCTAATATATGAGTGCAATCGTAATCCCCAACCACACCCATCAACAGTACTGAAACAATATATACGAGAAAATTTCTCCAAAAATCGTCTCCACCATCCCGCTATTCCATCATCATCTCTAATACAAGCTTTTTGGTAATAGGTGAGGTCCTAAATTGTTCTCTAAATACCCTGACAGCCTCTAAATAACCCACTAATTTACAGCGGCTTCCAACTTGGACGAGATCTAATGGTCCCATAGGAAGCCCAGTTGCAAGGTATACATCCTCGTCTGTTATATCCAATTACTCATTCATCAACGAATAGTCAAATGGATCAAACGTCTCTACAATCCATCTTGCAAGGTGACAATTAATTTCTTCTGTATGGAGTTTTAAAAGACCCCCAAAACCCATGCTTTCAATGGCTTCAAATTGTTTCTCCGAAGGGTTCATCTTAATCAGATTCATTATCAATTTTGGACTCATCCTGGTAAGTAGACGATCATAAATATGAGTACGAGTTCTTTTCACAGCTTTATTACTGGTTGGAGATCCTTTTCCAGTTTTGCTGTTAGATCACTTCTTACTCGCGCTAGCCTCTTGGGCTTTGCGAGCAGATTTTCTTCTTTTGCTCTTAGGTTGCACAAATTCTGGTGAAACTTCCTCGTTAACTTTTCTTTTGATGCGAGGACTCACTCGGCGAGGAAGAACCTCTTCTGTTGTTGCAGTCATATTCTCTGTGAAATGGGAAACAGTAAGGCTTATTTCATGCACGTAAAGGGTTGTTTCACACACATATAACACTTATTCATGCACAAACTTAGAAATCTTATTAATTCATGTAGGGAAAACCCTTTTTAGGGGCCGAGTCTTAAATTTAGGGGTCGGGTGTCCTAAAATGTAGGACGGGAAAGGGTTTAGGGTTGGATTAGGCGGACCGCTATGCGGACCCGCCTAATCCAACCATAAATCCTTTCGCTTATTGAAAGTCAAAAAGTAACAAGCCGAAAAGAAACCCTAAAGGGTGCAAGTGAACCCTATTTAGGGGCCGGGTGTTAACCTAGGGATGGGTGTCCTACAATGTAGGACGTGAAAGGGTTTAGGGTCGGATTAGGCGGACCGCTACGCGGACCCACCTTATCCAACCCTAAACCCTTTTCCATATTGAAAGTCAAAAAGTAACAAGACGAAAAGACACCCTAAAGGGTGCAAGTGAACCCTATTTAGGGGCCGGGTGTTAACCTAGTGGCCAGGTTTCCTAAAATGTAGGACGGGAAAGGGTTTAGGGTTGGATAAGGCGGGCCCTGCGGACCGCTATGCGGGCCCGCCTAATCCAACCCTAAACTCTTTCTCTTATTGAAAGTTGAAAAGCAACATGACGAAAAGACACCCTAAAGGGGGCAACTGAACTCTATTTAGGGGCTGGGTGTTAACCTAGGGGCCGGATGTCCTAAAATATAGGACGAGAAGGGTTTAAGGTTGGATTAGGCGAACCGCTACGCAGACCCACCTAATCCAACCCTAAACCCTTTCCCTTATTGAAAGTCGAAATGCAACAAGACGAAAAGACACCCTAAAGGGGGCAAGTGAACCCTATTTAGGGGCCGGGTGTTAACCTAGGGGCTGGATGTCCTAAAACGTAGGACGGGAATGGGTTTAGGGTTGGATTAGGCGAACCGCTACACAGCCCCGACCCTAAACAATTTCCCTTATTGAAAGTCCAAAAGCAACAAGACGCAAAGACACCCTAAAGGGGGCAAGTGAACCCTATTTAGGGGCCGGGTGTCCTAAAATATAGGACGGGAAAGAGTTTAGCGTTGGATTAGGCGGACCGCTATGCGGACCCGCCAAATCCAACCCTAAACCCTTTCCCTTATCGTCATTGGACCGGCATTAGGCAGTGTTGTCCGGAAAAATTATTTCATGCACATAAGAGGTTGTTTAATGCACATATCGCACTTTTTCATGCACGTGGAAGGCAAAATGTAGGGGGCGGGTGTCCTAAAATTTTGGACGGGAAAGAGTTTGGGGTTGGATTAGGCGGACCGCTTAGCGGACCTGCCTAATCCAACCATAAATCCTTTCCCTTATTGAAAGTCAAAAAGTAACAAGACGAAAAGACACCCTAAAGGCTGCAAGTGGACCCTATTTAGGGGCCGGGTGTTAACCTAGGGGGAGGGTGTCCTAAAATGTAGGACAGGAAAGGGTTTAGGGTTGGATTAGGCGGACCGCTACGCGGACCCGCCTTATCCAACCCTAAACCCTTTTCCTAATTGAAAGTTGAAAAGTAACAAGCCGAAAAGACACCTTAATTGGGGCAAGTGGACCCTAGTTAGGGGTCGGGTGTCCTAAAATGAAGGACGGGAAAGGGTTTAGGGTTAGATTAGGCACACCGCTACGCGGACCCGCCTAATCCAACCCTAAACCTTTTCCCTTATCGTCATTCGACCGGCATTAAGCAATGTTGTCCGAAAAAATTATTTCATGCACATAGGAGGTTGTTTAATGCACATATCACACTTTTTCATGCACGTGGAAGGCAAAATATAGAGGTCGGGTGTCCTAAAATATAGGACGGGAAAGGGTGTAGGGTGTCCTAAAATATACGACACCTGACCGTAGATCCAAAAGTTATAAATCCAACTTCATCCGAAACCCGAATCAACTTGAATTGACTCGAAACTGAATCGAATTTGTTATATCCGAAATAGACCCAAAATCGTATGAACCTGATCTGTTTCAACCTGAACTATTTTAATCCGAACCGAAACACACCTGAACCGATTTCAACCTGTAAAATGATAACTAAAACCAAACATTGCAACCCGAAATGACCCGAATGTAAGGATTGTAAAAAATAAAAAACAAAACATAATCATATTAATTTACTCTTTTTCTTATATCATAGTACGAAAGTTACTAAGACTCAAATATTCAACGTCTTACCACCCATTATTCATGAAGTACATGTCAGACCACAAGAGTCAAAGGAGTTTAAATTGCTTGTTTGACCATTCGTATTCAAATTACCGTATATATCAATAAGTAATAAAATTAAAATTAGATAAGCAAAAAAAATGTCGAATAAAGTTATATACTATTAAAAAAAATTGTAATATTATCCGGTAAAAATCTAGAAATCATTTAAAAAAGAAAAATATCTCTATATTATACTTCGTATATAATAAAGACATAATCCATAATTCATTGACATCTAACTTGAATATGACTCGAATCGAATCTCATCTGCGCTGATATTGGTCCGACTCGAATCTCATCTCTTCCGAAATTAACCTGACTCGAACCTGAACCGACCCGAAATATCTGCAACCGATAAAAAGCGAAAACGATTCAAACCTGAATTGAACCAAACTGAAATCGAAAATAAAGGTCAATCGAAATAACCCGATCCGAATGAATCCGATCCGAAACTGAACCGATTGACCCGTTTGCTACCTCTACATTTTAAGTCCTATGAACCGGTTTTAAGAGGGTAATGGGTGATTAGTTTTATTCTTATTTTAATCCTTTTTCCATGCTTAAGGAAATAATGATTACCTAGTCTACTAGCTAGACACAAGCATGCAATTAAAATAAGAAAAACAATCCCTCACCCTTACCCATAAAAACCGGCCCTCCCCCCTTAAATGAGGAGTTGTTCTCATTTTCATCTTATCTCATTATCTCACATTCTCTATTCTTCCATAAAAATTGTTTTTATGCTTAAGATTTGTTCTAAAAATCTAATAAAACAAAAGAGATTACTAGTGTAGTAATAATTTTAGTATTAGATTTAATTTTTAAGGTAACTAGTATTATTATCTAGTTAATAATAATATTAGTATTAAGGGGTTGTTTTGGGTGCAACAAGAGGAGAATCTCTATACTTGAGATTGTTGGAGGATCATCCATTTGCATTATAGCTCAAGAACAACTTAAGGAAGGAGTCCTTACTTGTGCCCTTATTTCGACCCATATACAATGTAAGGAAACGTGATTTTCTTCCTTATTTCATTATTTTGTTTTGCATGCACTATATCCATCTCATCAAGTTTAATGAGTAAATTAGATCACCATTGAAATAGTATGACTAAAATGGTATAGAAACTTTCAGACTTCACCCTCATGAATCGCCACTTATAACTCCTATCACAAGGGGGATGTTCACATTAATGATCTGAGTTTTGCTCGTTGCGATGAGCGGGGATTTTGGTGGATAGACTGCGGTATCCTACTGGCGGTGCGGATTACCCATTACGATGGGTAATCCATGTTGTTGGCTCTTAGAGTTTGGAGGTTGATTGAGACGATTGTTATTATTTGCGTTACTGTTATCATTAGTGATTGTTGTAATGATGTACTGACCGTTGTGGCCGTGTTTGTTTCTTTTGCTTCTGCTGTGATCCATTCGATATTGCCGGCTAATGGTGAGAAGTGTCTTTAGCAGGTTATCATGTTTGAGCATTGCATGATACATGGACGGGGAATCACCTGGCTGAGTCGTTTGATTAGCTTCCTCCGAGATTATAAATTTTTATATTCAGTCGTCACGCTTTTTGTTTGGATTGTTTTGGTATTTCAAACTTTTTTTGTAATCGATTAAACCTTATGCTATTTAATAAATGTTCTTTTATGGTCTATTTGATATAACTATCACAGATAACCGAGGCTGTAGCGCCCTTGGTTGCTAGGGAAGGCCTTGCTAAAGGCTTCTTGGTAAGTGAGGGTGTTACACTTGGGCTTGAGGACTTATATCACCTTAATGAAATATCCTATCGCAACCTTACGCTTAAGTTTCCTAGCTCTTTCGCCTAAAACAAAGTGGATCACTCGGTCCAATTTAGACTAAAGAACACACCTTTCCACCTTAGTGACCAACAATTTGCCAATGCCTTGGGAGTGTCCCCTAGGAGTAACCACAGAATAGATAAGACACCCAAAGACTTTTTTTTTGCTGAAATGTAAGATTCTCATAAAAGATCGCAAATACGATGAACAATTACAACTCAATACACATTTTAGTGCAAATTTACATGAGGTGCACTCTTGACAAACAAAGAGTATCCTTAGAAGAAATACTTCTTGGTTTATACAAAGAAACTCTACTCTTAATGACCACCATAATATGTTTTGCTATAAGTTCAGGTCGACATATCTGGTTCTTGACCCTTGCCTCGTTACGTTGATGCCAAATACCATACCAACAAGCCATTATAGCAGCTGATATTACCCTTTTCTTCACCTTACTCCATCTTCTGTTACGAACATTCACAGGATGCATTAGCTTAGAAATATCAGTATGAAGCCAAGCACCCACCAACTGCAACATACTCTGAGTGAATATGCAATCTCTGAATAAATGTAAATAATCCTTAGGCTGCTGCTGACAGATACAGCAAAGATCATTATCTATCACATTATACTGAACCAATCTCGTTTTCAATTTTAAAGCTTGATGAGTGATGAGCCAAGCAATAAAGTTGTGTTTTGGGACTGCCATAGAACACCAAACATAACTATGCCAGTCCACTACAACAGCTTTATCACGCATCCAATCATAATATTTCTTGACTGTATAATCACCAGATCCAAAGCTCCACTGTTCATCAAAGAAAGCCTCCCCTACACAATCCTTAACCCTGTAAATATTCTTCCAGTGCCAGCTGGAATCATTAGCAGGCCTATAAGAACTCCAAGAGGACCCATTTAAGTAAATATGATGCCCCCATTTGACCCATAATTTGTCTGGTTTAACAGCAAGCCACCAAACCAGTTTCCCCACCATAGTAGCATTCCAATGTTGACTTTGTTTCAACCCAAGACCTCCTTCCTTTTTTGGAACACAAATTTTATCCCAACTAATCATATGAGCCCTATTATATTCAGTATTGCTCTCCCACAAAAAAGTCCTACAAATGGCATCCACTCTATTCAACACAGCAGTAGGCAAAATGAACATTGAAGCCCAGTATGTGTGCATAGTAGAGAGAACAGAGGTAACTAGAGTTAGTCTGCCAGCATAAGAAAGTTTCTTGGCTCCCAAGCTCCTAACTCTCTCCACAACACAATCACTTCTTTTGAGCCTCCTAACAGTAATAGGGACTCCAAGGTATTTAAAAGGTAAAGTGCCTTCCTTAAAACCAGAAATAGACATGATTTCTTCCTTAAGAGTATGCCCAACCCCATTGAGATAGACACAAGACTTCTGAGCATTCATTTTTAAACCAAAGGCTTCAGAAAAGGAAGAATATGCTCTTAACAAAACCATAATAAAATGAGCATTATCTTTGCAGGACAAAAGCAAATCATCAGCAAACACTAAGTGGGTCAACCTCAGTTGTTTGCACAAGGGATGACACTCAAACTACATTTTATCAGTTGCTTACTTAATGATTCTGCTCAAATAGTCCATGCACAAAGTAAAGAGTACAAGAGATATTGAATCTCCCTGTCTGAGTCCCCTCTTGTCAGGAAAGAACCCAAAAGTATCACCATTCAGTGCAATAGAAAAAGTGGCATTGGTTACACATTCCAAAATGAGCTTACTGAATTGTGAAGGGAAGTTGAATGCAACCAGTAACTCATGTAGGAATTTCCATCTCACTGAATCATAAGCTTTCATCAAGTCCATCTTGAACATACATCTGGGTGAGCAGGCCTGTCTATTATAGAGTCTGACCAGGTCCTGACACACTAAGATATTTTCAATGATACTTCTGCCCTTTATAAAACCTCCCTGATTCAAGCTAATCACTTTTGGCAAAATATCAGCAAGTCTAGCACAAATGAGTTTTGAGATACATTTATACAAAACATTGCAGCAAGCAATGGGCCTGAACTGAGTAACATTTAAGGGAATCTTACACTTAGGAATAAGAGTAATGACGGTGGCATTCAGCTGCTTGAGAATTTTGCCAGTCCTAAAAACATTTTTAATGGCATTACAGACTTCATCTCCAATGATACTCCAAGAATCCTTATAGAAAGCACTTGAGTATCCATCTGGGCCTGGAGCTTTATTATCAGGGATACCAGACATAGCCTCCTTTATCTCATTAGAAGTGACAGGTTTAAGGAGCAAGTCCCAATGACCAGCATTACAAATGTTACCAGGCTGAACAATAACTTGATTCACTAAAGCAGTTTGAGTATCAGTACCAAGAAGCAACTGGTAATACTTCAGAAAAGTATCCTGAATTTCTTGAGGATCTTCACATTGGTGGCCATCATTATCCTTGATTGCAACAATCTGGTTCCTCAAATATATGCACTTAATAACATTATGAAAAAATTTAGTATTACTATCCCCATCTTTCATCCAATTAATTTTAGCTTTTTGACTAAGAAAAAGGTTACAAGCTTCTTTTAACTCCATATACTCAAGTCTAGCAGACTGTTCCTTAGAAATTCAAGACATATCCCCTGGATTAGTAGAAATTTGGATTTGGAGGAACTCTAAATTCTTCAGAGCTAAAGCAGTGGTATTCTCAATATCCCAAAAATATTCCTTATTATAATTCCTTAACAGAGTCTTTAAATACTTAAGCTTTTTGACCAGACAGAACATCTTAGTACCATTAAAGTTAATATCCCACCATCTACTCAATAAGGAAAGTTAATGAGAAGATTTACCCCACATATTGTAGTACTTAAAAGATCTCTTCTGTATAATAGGATTCTTCCTGCTGTTCAAAATACAAGGAGTATGATCAAAATCACCTTCAGGCAAGAAGTGAGCATAAATATCCCTCATCTTATTACTCCATTCTCTATTGATCATAGCCCTATCCAATCTACTATAAACTCCAGAGGCCACATCTTGTTTATTATTCCAAGTAAACAGGGAGCCTATAGTAGGACTATAAAAAATTCCACACCTATCAACACAGTTTTGAAAGTCCTCAATCTTAGCATCAGTACTCTGTCCTCCCATCCTCTCAGAATGAGCTAAGACAGAATTAAAATCCCCACAAACAAGCCAAGGACCCTTAGCAATATCAGCAAATTCAGTAAGTTGTTTCCAAAGGTCCTGTCTTCCCAAGATGTCATTAAAAGTATACACCATAGATAATCTGAAAATTCTATTTGAAGCAATTTCCAGAAATCTCATGTTTATACTTTGAGCAGAAAAATCTACTAAATCTAAATGAAAAATAGATGGGTTCCATAGGATCTAGATTCTCCCTCCTTTATCCCAACCATTATTAGTAGCCATACTCCACACATCCATGAAAATTCCATCCAAACACTTTAGAGACAAAGATTTAATCTTTGTCTCGAGGAGACCAAACAACCCAACATTATTCTTATACATGAACCATTTTATATGCCTTTGTTTAGTTGGATTATTTAGCCCCCTAACATTCCAGTACCCAAAGTTATTCATTCCCCACCACATGGTGAGGAGCACTACCACTTGTCCCAACTCCTACCTTGGGTGTATTTGATTTATTCAAAGCATCTAAGAAAGTTTGTTGACCCAAAATATTGCCACCGAATCCTCCTTCAGTAGTCTCTTGTCTACTCATCCTCATAATCTTCCTGGCAGGTGTTGGTCCCATAGTATATGATCCATTCTTATGCCATATCATAGGGGTTTGTAATTGAACTTCAATGCTCCGACCCAAAAAAGTATTAATCTGAGAAGTAGTAATTAGAGGTTCCTTACCCTTGTTTTGTCTGGCAGTAATCTTTTCCACATTTTTAGGTCTCCATATTTTGGTAGAAATTTTCTGACTTGGTGCATTAACTACATTCTTTTGAGGAGTTTTTCAGCATTCACCTACTATATGGCCAATTCCTTTACAACCTGTACACAACACAAGATTCCACTCATATTCCACTTCCACTTCTACAACTTCAACATGTTCATCCAAAAATTGAACTTTCTCCAGGAGAGGGCTGTCAAATAAGATATCCACCATGACCCTTGCATAACCAAGCCTAGTTTTCTCTTATGTGGCTTGGTCACACCTGACATAATCCCCCAACAAACCAGATATCTTAGGAACCCTTTTCCCCTAGAATTTCAAAGGTAAGTTATGAAGTTTAATCCAAACTGGAACCTTTTGTACATCATGTTTAACCAAGTCAATATCTGGTGACCAAGGTCTAACAATGAGAGGCTTATTGTCAAACAAAAAATGACCCTGCTTTAAAACAGCATCCACATCACCTTTGGATTTGAATTTAACCAGAAAAACACCATTAGGAAGGAACGACAATTTTTCTACATGGTGCTGATTCCATAAACGTCTAATAAACCCTTCCACCACCTCCTATGGAGGATTAGCACCTAGTATGAAACAGAAAACAGAATTCTTCCAAAATTTTAACTCATCTTGTACTTCTTCCTCTGTAAACTGTAACATACCTTCAAATCCTTCATGAATAGGTTCAAGAGTCGAGCTTCCTACAGCTTCCATGCCAACATGAACTTCCTCTAACTCCAATTCTTCTTCAGTCACATTCTCAACTAGTGCTTCCAATTGCAATTGGGGAATACCTACTATTGACCCTATGGTTTTTTCTTTTTGATTTCTGAACTTGACGGGCCTGTTTTCCTTGCCAACACAAGGAAGTCAGCTTCATTTGCAGAGGACAAAAGCTCGAATTTATTACCATTTTGTTGTGATTTTTGTGATATTGATGATGATTTTTTGTTTGGTGAGTTTTTTGCAGCTGTCATGATTTCAGTGAATTCATAATCCCTAGGTTTTTCTCTTTCTATCTTTACATTTCAAAACTCATTCCTCAGATCTCATACCCAAAGACTTGAAAGCCACAAAATTCATTAGTTTATATACCGGGAGATCTCGTACGGTTGTGAGAGGCATGAAGGCGGCGGATGTGGAGCATCCGGTTTTGAGAGTCTTTTTAAGGCTCATGTCTTATCTTCTTTATGAGAGAGACGATGTGAGTAAGTTAAACTCGTCGAAGGTCTTACTTTTGAGTTCGTATCTTAACCCATACCGTGAGGAATCTTTTCGTTTTAACGCCACCTCTATCATTAGTTTGTTTCTTAAGAAGATGACCAGACCGGAGAAGTGCTCCTTAGATTGTGGAGCCATTGTGACCCGGTTGGCCAAAACCTTGCTTAACTTTGAACCGGGGGAGGGGGATAGGCCTTTGTCGACCTAAGTGCCTTGTCTAGACATTGCCTATTTGAAAGGCATGCATTGGAGTGCGGAGTTGAGTTGGGGAGGGTTTGCTTGGTGAGTGGATAGGACGTGGTACTAAAGGATTCCCGCGGCGGAGTGTACCATAATCGCCATTGAGCCGCTTGAAAAGGAAGACCCACTTGTTTCGGCACCGTAAAGCTACATCGTACCCAACGACATTACCCTTAAGCTTCACGATTTGAATAGCAATTGAGCTACTACACCTTCTTCCACCCATATTTCGACTCCCGAGATCCGACCAAGCACCTACACCTCCATCTGTGCACATGTCGCCTCCTCGCTACACCAACGAGTATGTGGGGCACCTGATGACCTATTACCATATGTCTAGTGTGGCGGAGCTCACCCACTGCATGAACAGTGACCTTGTTATGAGGGACCACCATGAGATGATGTTTAGGAAAGGGTTGAACTCTCCGCACCAGCCGAGCTATTGGACCCGAGAGGGGGATGATTTCAGCGTCTTCAATGCTTATAGAGTAGACCCTACGAATTGGGGAACTAGGCTCTCCCACGGCTTTGGACATCTCCTTGGATCTTGGACGGAGTCTAATTATGCAAGTAGGGGTAGTTTCTTAGGTGATGGGAGTGGGGCTGGGGGATCCGGGCATGCGAGAGGTTGGGAACAAGGGAGCGGAGCCGGAGGATCCTGTAACACCCTCATTTATTAAGGTGCCTTTAGCGAGACATTCCCTAATAAACAAGGCTGTTACCATCTCGGTTCCCCGAGGTTGTGAATAACAAAGTAAAACAAACCAAAGTACTTTAAAATTAAAACTTTAATAATGGTTTATATTACATCCGCACAACTTTAATAAACTAACTTAATAATATTTACAAACCCGCAGCAGAATTAAATAATAATGAAAGTTATTTAGACATTAACTAAGTGATCTAATCCTCTAAGTCAATCCAGCTCACTTCAATATCCCAAGCTCTCAAACCAGCTATCTCAAATACATGTCAATCAGAACTGCTCCCCAATAATTGGTTCATCACAGGTGTTTAACGAATACACTGTCAACCACAAGGTTGAGTAGTATAATAAACACAATACAACAACAATAAATGTCACAATGATGCAGATGCAATGCAATGAGCTCAATAATCCCGAAACT
>JAOWBH010131137.1:0-13753 GCA_028566215.1 Silene coronaria | reverse complement strand
GAAATACTCTCAACCTCGCAAGGAATAAAGTAAGACACACAAATTCAACCTCGCAAGGAAGAAATAAAATTATTTCACTCTCGCAACAACGAAAAAACAAACATAAAAACTCGCAAACATTATCACTATATGTACAATAAAGGCACAAATAATTCGATTTCTTACAAACGTCAACTAGCATAGTTAGTGAAAATCATAATCCGTATACTCTTGAGCTAATTCAAAACGGATCTCAAAAAAAACTTGCAAACATCGTCACTATATATACAATAGTCACAAATCTATCGAATTCTTACACCTGCCAATCAACCAGCTTAGTTAGTAAAATCATAATCGCTACTAGTCTATTACTAATGATCTGATCCAAAGCGCATCAAAATAAAAAAGGTCTCTATGTACACAAGAAAATAAATGAAAAAACACACTCTTTCAGATTGTAATTCTGATTCCAAAACATCTACATGCATGTGAACTTGTGATCAACTTATGTACTAAGTTGACTTTTTTCTCATTTTTTCATCAAAAAAAATAATAAAGGGAAGAAAACAAAATGTGGAGAACATAACCTTGAAATTTAGTATTTACAATGCTACATTTTGGAGCCTCTAAACCCTGCATTAAACCATACATTTCCTGTTTATCCTGCAACAAATTCATCTCACAGATTGAATCCTATTGAACATGTTAGATGACGGTCCTGCGAATCGAGCTGAAAATGATCTGCACAGGTTCTCATCAGGCTCAGCCAAGCTCAAACCTTGATCATCAAAATTCATTTTGTATGTATAAGAGTTGTAAGGAACTATCACAGGATTTGAATGACGACCCGAACCAAAACATCTCTTTTCCTTTCTAAACTTTCTTCTTAACATTTTCAAAAATCCATGTATTCTTGATGGTCCTGTTCTTTCCTCTCTACCCTTTGGCGACGCGAACATAAATCTCCCAAATGGGTGTTCTGAGTAGCTTTTGTTTAGAGTTATGGTTTCCGGGTTTCTGCTTGAGCTTCTCCAATTTTTCTTTTCCATTTCGCGAATTCAGCAGGTCCTGAATGGCCGAGGGAAAAGGCGCTAGGCGAAAAAGTTGTAGAACTCGAAACTGTGTTTTTTTTTGCTTTGCTAAGTCCTCCTTTGATGGTTTCTTCTGACGAAAACCGAGGGATTTTGATGAGAATTTGGAGAAGGGTTTGAAGAAGAATGTGGAATGTGTTAATGTAGGATATAAGATAGCTAGGCACTATTTTTTTGAGCAAAATGTTGGATATAGTAGTATAACTGGTCTCCCTTAAGACGGTTGTATCTGTGTTAGGACGGGTAGGATATATCCGTCTTAAATAAGAATTTGTGACGATAATAATAATAATGATATAGGCTGTCAAAATTAAATGGTGTGGGTATTGACTTTAAGAGGTTGATGGGATGATGTGTGTTTATATGACTCTTGAGAATTAGAGACAGCCTTTAGATTGCTGTACTTCTCTGACTCTTCAATGATTTATTTCTCATTTTGATACAATGTTGTTTAAAACACATTAAGGCTGTTTTCGGATAACCCTGTCATCAGAATTGTGTCGACAATTGCATTAACTAGTCGTAAAATTGTGCCCAGGATTGCATCAGTAAGACTCTTCAACAATTTCTCTAATGCTGTAAACACATAACGGCTGTTTTCTTATAACCGTGTAACTGAAATTATGTCGACCATTACATCAACTAGTTGTAATTTGGCGCTATAACGAAAATTATATCGAGAATTGCATTAATCGGTTTAGTCATTCTCAATGCTTTTTCTCCTCTGACCTGTTCCTGGAAAAGGTGAAAAATCCTTGGTTTGAGGCACTGTGACTAGTAGATGTTTCGATCAATTTTTCTTAAAACATCAAAAATTGATCGAAATATCTACTAGTCTATAGAAATTTAGTTTCAGAATCTGTTTGAAGCTGACAATAGCCCTGTATACCAGAAATGCATCTTCAACAAAGTTGTGATAATAAGTCATAATACAATCTGCAAGTCTAATAAACATCAAATTCGGAATCATGTCTAATCCGAAACACACTGATAAAATTAGTCCATGCTAATCCTACAATCCCCCTCCTACAGAAGATCTAAGCCATACGCTTTGGAGTCAAAGGAACCACAGCTGAAACAACCCTGAAGATCCGAACATTGAACACAGGTCGTTCTTTGCTCTTGAAACTTCCCCTTGTGACCATCTCGAACACACAAACATCGCCTTCCTCGAGGTTATTGTCCAACACAAAATCTGCCCATTTTGGCCTTAGTTGGCATTGTGTAGATTGAATCCATCTACATCCAACCAACCAGTAGTCCTTAGCTCCGGGAACCTGTAGCTCCACATCATGATTCTTCGGAATCATGTTTTCTATGGCCCATTCTTTCGGGATAGTCTGCATAATAAGCACCCATTACTCTCGACAGTTCAAAACTCCGACAAATTAAATCATCTGATTACATAAAACCCGTGAGGCGGTGAGTATACGAGAACATACCAGATAAAGACCCTTGTATACATGGGTAGGTAGCATTATGATTCCAACCATAGGCATTCCATTGGATTTATGGCTCTTTATATGATCAAAAGCCCTTGCACATGCTCTTTCTTTCTCTGCATTTGTTACTTGCCTTCTAACCGAAATGTGACACTTCTGAACTTGTTTTCCTGCAAAAAAAAATCATGTTAATCGGCCATCTCCACTGTAATAAACAAAGGTGCAATGTAACATAATTTGCATTATGTAAGAAACTTTGCATCGTACTTGGCTTAAAGAAATCGACATTGCAGGAAAATGATTCTTCCGGCTCTTCTTCTTCCTCAACCTCTCGATAACCATGCCCATAGTCATCGTCATCATCATCATTATTGTCATCATCATCAGGGTCAGACGAGTCACGTTTGGGCAAACGCACACCAACTTTCCACTTTCCTTTGTAAACAGCATTATAGTGAGATCTTTGAGCTCTAGTCCTCCTTTTCCCTCTTAGAAAAGCTGCTGAATGTTCCCCATCATTCATCTTGTTCCCAAAGGCGAAGCGAGATGGGCCTTCTTGCATCCCAACACTGTCATCCTCCTCCCTGTGAAGCATGCTTGAACAGGACCTTGATGAGTTCACTTTCATGAAATAGGACCCTTCACGCTCACATCCATTCTTATTGAACACATAAACGGTGAAAGTAGAACTACCCACGTATTGAAACACCAACATGTCATAAGCTTCTATGTCATTATCCTTGACAAAAATTTCCCAACCACTCGAGAACAAGTGATCATCTTGTCCACTCTTGACTCGAACTTTCCATTCATTTCCAGTTGGCCCTCTTAATGTACACCACCTCGACAAAGTCTCCCTAAAGTTCTCCATAAATTTCCTTGGAATTCTCTACATGAAAAGAGAATGAATTTGTTGAAACTGATACGAGTATCCAAGAAATTATTTACTGTTTTTCGACTTACCAACTGATGCTTAAAGTCACCAAGCATAATCTTGAAGAATTTTTGCGTGGTAACAGGAAGCTCGTGCCAATACTCCCACTTCGCCTTATTCTTAGAAATGTCACCCATTCTTTAGACAATCAACATTAAGAAAAAGAATTGAGTTGTAAACCGAGTGAAACCAACAGTTAGCAGAGAATCAGGGAATCGCTACTGAGACCCGCTGATCAGAAGTTAGAACACATGTAATGCGCTTGTACATCAAACTAACATTTCAGAGAAGCCATTTTCGTGCAGCTGCACATTTCTGTTAATATTCGAGTAACCATAAGACAATTACTTATAACTATACAGTAGAGGTGAAAGAACAAGACTTTAAAACACCGAACTTGTAATCAGTAATCTTGAACGGAACCCAGCAATAACCATGTTAACCCTGTTTCTGTATGTTATAGGTCCTGTACTACCCTGTAACAAAACTGTGTGCATTCTGCCAAAATCGGTGTTAAAGAAACAGAATAGCAACTTAAGTTTCAAATGCAAGGGCTCTCGTCTACGCGGTTTAAGGGAGTCAGATGTATCTAGTCTTGCCTTTTGTTACACAAAGATGTTTCCGAATGAATTAAAGTGATAATTGTGTTGAAATGTGCATATGAATATAAGTTTCCGTTGAATATAAAAGGCTTAAACTTACTAGAGTAGCTGGTAACAAGAGAAGGAAGCAAATAATGCTGCTTTCTGCAATCTCTCGAGTCTCGAAGCCCCTCCAAGCAGTTGTTTAAGCTTCCTTGAATTTGAACCAAACTCTGCCAAGAACACACGTAACATTCTTATACACCAAACTAACATTTCAGCGAAACCATTTTCCCGCAGTTTCACATTTCCATTGGGAATTAACTATTTAAGTAACCATAAGACAATTACTTATAGTACTATACAGTAGAAGTGCAAGAGCTACACATATACAGAAATAATCAAAACTAAAGGAAACGGAAACCAAATCGTATCTTTAGAACACCGAACTTTGAATCCTGACTGGAACTCAGCAATAACGATTAATGACAGTAAACCTGTATGTTACAGCCTTACAGGGACCTATACCACCAGTACTACCCTTAACAAAACTTTTGTGTATTTTGCTTAATTTGGTGTTAAAAAAAGTGGAAGCTGTATTTCTGATATTCTTAAGTTTCAACTTTCAACAGCATGCAAGGGCTCTCGCCTAAGCGAGTTAAGCGGGTCAGATGTACCTACTCGTACCTTTTGTTAGGAACGTACAAAGATGATTCAACAGCAAGGGCCTTCGCCTAAGCGGATTCAGGGGATCAGATTTATCTTCTCTTGCCTTTTATTAGAACATACAAAGATTTTTTTCAACAGCAAAGACTCTCGCCTAAGCGTGTTAAGACTTAAGGGGGCCGGATGTATCTTGCCTTACCTTTTCATAGGACATACAAAGATGTTTTCTGAAAAAGTCACATGAATATAAGTTTATCTCGGAAATAAGTACAACATATAAAACATTTACAACTTACAAGGCTAGCTGGTTCAGAGAGACGGATGCGAAGAATGCTTCTTTAATCCTGCAGTCGATCTCTGAGAGTCTCGAAACCCCTACAGTTGTTTAAGCCTCCCTTGAATTTGAACCAAACTCCTCAAGACTAAAACTTTGTGTATGATGTATTAAAGGGAAAATGATGAAGTTAAAGGTGAAACAGTAAAAAAATGTAGCATGTGAGTAGTTAATAAGGGGAGTTGGCAATTGGCATTGGTAGTGTGTGCCATATTTGTTGAGCTCTACTGCAAAGTAAGACTTTGCAAATTTAGTAACACGGCCTCATAAATGACATAATGGAGGGAACTTAATTTTAGCAAATTTACTGTATTATTCATGTCATTTGCGCAATTTTCGACGTAATTTTCATAATGGGATATTCCAAAACCGTTTTTCTATAACTTGTAACCTCTATTTCATGCCTCAAATCTATTGTATGAGTCCATGTCACTTTGTGCAATTCTCGATGTAATTTTCATATTGGGTTATTCGGAAACTGTCTTTCTTTGGTCAATGGTTTTGATCTATGTTACTCATACTTGTTTAGAAGGATTTGACACGGGTGCATGTCCAAGTGTCACTTTTGGCTATTTTATGAAACTCGGCATGTACGGAGTATTGGATTCAAATGAGGCGTTCAATGTGTAATATCCTTATCTGAGTACGTGTCGAGTGTTGGACACGGGTATGCAAGAAATTAAAGTAGAGTCGGACGAGCTGTGGTAATGTCGTCTTATTAGATATGAAAACAAATTTAGTTATATGATTTGGATTTTTTTTTAATAAGCTTCAAAAATTAATTAAAGTGAATATTTGTAATGATTGTTATTTCAAAATAATTTTAAAAAAAGAGAGTATATTTAAGATAGATGGTACATGTGAAGAAACTTTTGGAGTTATAGTATCAAACTGCAAACTGAGAGTTACAGAGAGGAATGAAGGGAGGTCCACATTAGTGAGAATATTTGGTAAAGTTTTTACAGCGACGTCCAATTATGGTCTTGACTCATGATGCATGCTGATGTCAATGTATTGAATCAAAAATACTATCTAAGGAATACTCATACGGTTAATGTAACGTGATGAATGACATTTACTATTCTTGCAAATGAGATATACAGTTTTTTTTTTTCGTTGTGTGAATTATTATACGAGTTATAAAGGTAATTTCGATGATACTGTTAAGGAGATGGACTGATGGAGGTAGTTTTCTTCTTTCTTTTTTGGTTAAAGAAGTTATAAGGGAATCAACTACTGCTGATTACTTTTCTATAAATGACATGTTTACAATGTACATTGTACATAAAAACTTTGGATTTATTTCATTTTCGTGTTAACCTTCTAAGGTTAAAATACTTTTACTTATGTGGCCCGAGGTTTGAGATAAGTCCTATTTTATGACCCGCTAACAAGTGTTTTTACTTGTGAAATTACCATTACCCTGGGAAATGGCAAATTCGAGCAAAGAGGATATATATTCTAGTCATTTTTGCTCGAAAGAGTAAAATTGTCGTTTCATATCATATCATTCGATCGTAGAATATCTGTTTCAATGGGATTTGTATTCAATTGTACAACATGTGAGTATATATCATGTACTGTACTACTTTTCATGTGGAAAAGAAAGAATCAAAGAATACAGTAACCACATTACACTTTTCCAGTTTTCCTATAAATGCAACAAGATTGAAAGCCTTGATCTTTGAGTTAGCAGCTTTATATGATCACATCTTTCTGAGAGCAGCAACCCTTTCTGCTAATTCATCAAAACTTGGCATCTTAGGATGAACATGCCTAATAACTCCGGCGTCACTTATTAATGAATCCGATTTCACATGTCTGATGGATGGTGAGATATCAGTCTCAATTGGAGAATCAGTCTGTGGATAGTCTGGTGGTAGAAACTTGCTGCGACCCGAAGATGATGGGGTATCTGAACTGGTTTGCCCGTCAGAGTCTCTGCCTGGCGAATCTGTCTGAGAATCCACGAAAAGATACCGTCTTTGCCCTGGAGGTGGAGGCAATGTCGATTTTGGAGTTCCACTATCTAGTATCTCTGGTGATCTAGGAATGCTCATGTTTCTTCCAAAACTACCGGAAAAGTCTGCCTCATCCTCCTCGTCACTAAAGACGCTGCCTGTCCTCTCTTGTGGGACCCTTGCGCTCCTGATTTCTCTTTCAGCTATCCCAGTCCCATGCTCGGAGTTGCCAGTCGCGCTGCTTATTGACTTTTTGAGAAACTTGGTTCTGACTGATTTAGGCCTTGGTTTAGCAGCTTTACTTACCAAATCATCATCATCATTCTTACCCTTTGTGACTCCGAGATTATATCTCAGATTAGGATCGTTATCTTCTTTGTTTTTCGATGAAATATCCTCGGGTCTAGCATCTGTTCCTCGTTCACCGGATGATATTACATATGGAGCAGAGACTATCTTGTTGGTAAAGGGTTTTCTTCTAGGATTGTTATCAGCATCATTTCTTAAAGGGGACTGTCTTTTCTCTTCCTGCAGTATTTCCGGAACAGCCTTTTTGCTTTCGGAAAAAGAATTGTGCCTTCTAGTTCTTGGATTATTTGTTTGATCATCATTCATCAATCTGCTGATGCCATCTTCTTGCTTTGGCTTGGCTTGACTGATAGTTGACCTGCTTCTGGACATTCTTTCATTTGCACCAACTCCGGCTCCGAGATTTGTAGGCTTATCCTAAGAAAGCAACCATCATTATTGTAGGTAAGGCATCAAATAACTTGTACTCCCTCCACCTCTGTCCCTTTCCGACTATAGTGATCAATCGATGTCAATTTGAATGTTTTTGCTCACAAGTCAAATGCGGATACTATAAATGAGATGATAGAAAAAAAAAACTGAAACATTAAAAAGGTTGTGTAGTCTTACAATGCCTTGATTGTGCAACTGTTGCTGCAAAGGAAGCGAGTCCCAAATAATCGAGTATTCTTGTGCGATTTCTTGCATCAACTGCAGCTTCATTTCCATTGTTGGAGGTTTCGGTTTTAGCTTCTCCACAAACTAATAACCATGATTAATTATTTGACATAGTCAGATCATGTAACAAAGATGATTGCGCATATTTATAGAGTAAAGACATGCATTGACAGAGCCATAAATCTTACAGGATGGGCTCATATGTTGCAGTTTTGCAAAATTATAGTGTTATCGCGGGTACATACCTCTTTACTGACGAATGGCTCTGACGATTTTCCATATTTTTCATTGAACTGATTTCTAAGATCGCGCAATTCAGGTAGATCAGCAAATCTAGCTGCAGCATATACCAAGGATGAAACAGCAACTCTGCAGTCCTCTGGGCACTCCCTGTTGAACGTATCAGAGCACGGGTTATGAAAGTCGACTTAGAAGGCGTTGCAATAAAACATGGCATAGGGAAATGAAGTAAATGCAAATAGCTCATGGTACTGTTTTTGAAATAACAGAATGCAATTCTCCACGCAGTTTTCCTGCAGGTTACTGGAAGATGACCAATGTGTGTTTTAGACAAAGGGGGTAAGTGTACCCACATCCGACACTCTGACACCATTACATGCACGCCTGAGAACCAGACACACAAGGGTAATCTAATAGACTAGACTGCTCTCAAAAAATCAATGAACTACCTTTCCTTGTGCATTTGCTTGAGATGTTCCGAGACACAAGCGCAACATTGTTCCACATAGTCGTAGCAAGATGTGAGGTTCAACTCATTATACAGACCTTCAGCCTGCACCAGGGTAAAATGTGGCACACTGTAAGAATCGTGAATGTCCGAAATATGAATTTTAAATCAGGCAGAAACAGTCCACATTATTACTAAGACATGGCAACTGCCGTAATGGCGTAATGTATGACTCAAACCAACTACAGAAAAGATGAATATAACCATGGCAAATTGGCAATGCTGCAAAGATTCGTTTTCAATATCGCTAGCAATTTAGCATTCATCTGAATGATGATTCGGTAATTCACTACACATCATTGCATCTTATTATCGGAAAAGGATCCTCTCCATTTCTTTTCTCTCCATTTCCTCTCATAATCTCTTTAAATAATAATCTCATTTCACCCCTATTTTTCCTTTATTTTTATACGTAAATTTAAAACCGTTAGATTTTGTCAAGATGCGATCCGGACCATTGATAGGTACTTGTCTCTCCATTTCTTTTGAGGAAATGGAGAGAATCGGACAGCTTATTAACAGTCGTTCAGGCCCTTGCCAGAATAAAGAAACTTGGTAAAACATAATCGGCTTCCAAATTGATGATATGCACGTTTTTTGACAAAAATATAATCTTATCTACTGGGTAGCTCAAATCTAAATTGATACAGACAACTTGAGACACAAACATTCTTGACATGTTTAGTAGCTCGATTACTGTTACCGTTTTTCATACTAACTAGGCTAGTCGATATCTGTGCATCACATATCATTTAAAACACTCCGTATAACATTACAAATTTGTATAAACAGGGGTGCATTCATGATTAGAACGTACATACGGTCTCGGTTTAATAACGAACATTTACCCAATTTGTGTCAAAAAACGTTAACCCTTACAAATGTTACATGAAAATTATAACAGGGTTTTAATGTGTCTAGAAACCCTGATTAAATATTTAAATCAAACATAAATTAATGCACCGTTATATGCAAAATAATGAAATAAAATAAATGATCTTATTTTATAAAAAAAGTAAAATAAAGAAGGTATGAAAAATACCCTGCCATATGCATTAGGATCAAGTTTGTTATTCAAAAGATCAGCTATATCTTTCTTCAAAAACTTCTGCATTGCATTTCTTTTCTTCTTTATCACCTCTAACCTCGTCTTTGTCCGACTTAACGCCGTCTTACTGCACAATCAAATCACCATATCAAAACCCATTTAGTCTGTAAGACGGTTTTACACAATTATCGTGGTAGACGACTTCCTTCACAATTCTGCAAACATATCATGACCCACATTGTTAAAAACAAAACAAAAAAAAAAAGTAATACAAAAACCCATTTTACTGCACAATCAAACAATAACCCCTATCAAAACTCAATTAGTCCGTAAGACGGTTTTACGCAATTATCGTGATAGACGACTTCCTTTTTACAATTATACAAACATATCATGACCCACATTGTTAAAAACAAAATAGTAATACAAAAACCCGTTTTACAATTTACTTGTGTAATACTGTCTTAAACAAGAAAATTAAGTAGCATTATCAAGAAACCCACAATTATTAATGAACTACAAACATTATTAAATATACCAAAACCCAATATTAAAGAAAGTTAATTAATTTATATTTAAATCTTAATCACCATTTTCCTCTAAAAGTATTACGATGCAGTAATCCGTCCCACATTTGCGGCAGATTTTGATATTTATTTATTTATTTCTGAAAAGGGTACCCAAAGATTGTATCTTCTCTACCGAAGATTATAGCTTTTTATTATTATTACTATTATTATTATAATTAATGTAAGAATCTAAAAAAAAATGTTGAAGAAAAACAAAATTTTACGTAATGTAGGAAATTTAAGTTGTGGGTTTTAAGTTTTATGCAATCAAGTCACGAAAAGAATGAAGGGTAAAAATTTAACAAAGTTAAAAAAATTCTGGGTAAGAAAAGAATCCAAGAAATGATGAAATATGAATGAAGGTTTTGGTAAATGGTGAAAATTAAGCTAATTAAGCTAATATTAGGTAAAAAAAGGGGGAAAAATAAAAATAAAGAAATGTGCCAAGTAGGATAATAGCCCTTAAAATTTAAGGTAACTCGAAAAACAGGGGAATTTGTTGTTATTTATGTAATGTAATGATGATTAATGTCCTTTTAATAAGGGTTTTATGTGGCTTCATAGTATGGATATTCTTCCAACTTGGATCTTATTTTGGACAAGCTATAAGGTTTGAGATGAGAAATTTTTGGGACTTTTATAGTTTGAATTGATTTGATGATTGGATTGTTGTTATATATATATATATGGGTGTTTCTTATAAGCTATAGCAATGTTGTGTACACTTCTCAAGGGTTGATCTCGTAAAATTCTTATTTAAGATGGACTTATCTGTCTTAAATTTAAACGAGTTAAACGAATTTTAAGAAAAAAATCAATTGATATTGTTTATGTTAGGTTGAATTAAGTCAGTTTGAATCGAATTATAAAGTATATATTTTGAGTTTTACGGGTTATCAATCTAGTTTTGGTTTGGTTTCGTTTCAATTGTTCAATGTTTGGTTGGGTTAGTTATGTAACCATATGTTGATTCAATTTAATTGTAATAGATTCAGTAGCAAGCTTGAATCGACCTATTTTTGGTCATAAACGCATCACTCATAACCCACATAATGTCTTCATAGGAAAACATGATACTTGCACAACACTAAAACACACCAAAAAAAAATGTCATTGATTTGTACTTGTACTAGTTAATTTAGTTCAAATTTAAATCGAATACGACGAAGAAGATAGCAAAACTGCAAAAGCAATGTCAACCTCATTTTCCACACATATGTGATCTATCTGTTAAAATATGTGATCTATCTCTTATTTTTTTATGCCAAAAATAAAAGAAATTTATGTTAAAATAACTTGTAACATACACGAATTCATCCATGCAAGGGTGAGTCCTTGCAAACAAAGCAATGACAAAACTCAATTTAGCAAAAGAATTGGGTAATTGAACACGAAATCTTGTACACGAGGACATTCCATTATTTTCATGTGTGATCGTTAAATGAAGCTAATTCTGAGCTGTTTTTTCCTATTTTCTCTCAAGTACAATCCAGTTGTTTTTGTTAGTTGTTGTTGCTTAATTGTAGTAACCAACTAACCATAAAGGTCAACCATAGTGAACAAATGGTCCAAGCTAAGGCACATCAAATTAGTAAGATCCTAGTTAGTGTACAAGAGTGGCAACCCCAACCCAAGGGGCTCAAGTTGTTTCTCAAAACCGGGTCTATAAAATTGGGGGAAAAGGGAACATGCATGCTCATGTAATACACAAGGCCCCTTTTAGTATTTTAGGTTTCATGGAGTATTTTTCTGAGATTTTAAAGTTTATAAGTTATATTACACAACCATCTCTAATCAACTAAAAGAATAAGAATCTTTTAATTTTTCCCGTCTAAATCATTTCAGCTATGATTGGACTTGACTTTTCTAATGTGAATCTGAAAAATTTTGAGCCCAAAACTCTAAAGTATCTTATATTGTATGTATATGGAGTATAATTTGAAATTTCAATAATCACTATCTTTACCTATATAGAGTATATTTAATACATATGAAATTTCAATAAATATGACCATAATTTTTACCATAAATCAGTTTTCTGTAGTCCGTACCTTTAAATAAAGTACAAAAATTGATTCACCGGTATTAACAATGGATGTATTCTCTTTCTTAATTTCTTTGCAATTTACAATCTTATATGTCACATTTAATTGATGTTAAATGGACTCCTGATTTTCCATATCAACTTCTTCATTCTTTGTAGCACATGCAAGGGGTCATATTTTTATTTTCAACTTATCTCCATACATCTCACCCAAAAAAAAAATTATCTACATACAAAAAAGACTATAAAAATTACTTCATGTTGTTTATTTTATAAGATGAAGAACTTATATGCGTAAATATTGGATATCATTAATCTCCTATCCAAAAATTGAAGTTAAAAACCAATACATTAATTACTAATTTCTCAAACAATCCCGTCTAAAAAATCGTGCATTTGCACGGGATATACACTAGTTTTAGTAACAATAGAATTATTATAAGCAATTTATGTACTCCTATAATAAAGCTACGCAATTGTTAAATCCCGCGCACTAATTTACTCAGTCCTGCGTATTTTACCCATGATATTCCATAAATACCCTCTAACATTTCACCTTTTAATTATCTCCTTTAATTCCTAACTTCACTGGCGTTACCACCATAGTCAACCACTATCGTTACCACCGCCATCAACCACCTTTCATAGCTGCCGTCAGCCATATTACCACCACCACTCCACTTCCAACCACCCAGCCGCACCACTACTCGGAGACTCAACCGCCTCCATCGCTAAACCGACTACTTGTTCTCCTTGCCGTCACAAACCAACATTTACATTATCATCTTATTAGATGATAATGTAAATTGACCCATGTTTGTATTATTGTATATACTAGTTTTAGCCCGTGCAAAATTACATGGGTTGTTATTTAAACTTGTTATAATTTATAAACTATATTAAACTAAATATATATGTTATTTACATAAAAAATTGTCAACTATTTAAATCTGAAATTCTAAAGAATACCTTCAAGAGATAGAATGTATACATAATAGATAAAACATTATTATAAAATTACAAAATTGGTTTGTATACTATATTACCTCTAGTATTAAAAGCACACTTAATACTAGCGCAAATCAAAACCTTCAAACGTTGCTTATTAATTAAACGATATCTTCGAACATATTAAATTAAACCGGAATAATAAATAAACAACATATTCGTGTGCAGTGCACATTTACCGTAATAAAATTAACTCATAATATCGTGCACATAATTTCGATAACACAAATTTTCATTTAAGACGCCACTATTCTTAAACAGACTGTATAGGAGAAAAGTAATATATTTATCTTATATGTATAAGTGGTATGATATTTAACCCGTTTTAAAATTAAGACGGATAGTATCGTCTTAAGCGACACTTGTCGTTTCGATAAAAAAG